>JAHBCN010009026.1:0-36591 GCA_019359885.1 Listronotus oregonensis | reverse complement strand
GTAAAAATTAAAAGTAAAACAAATTAAGAAAACCTGCTAAATAACAGGGAAAAAATAAAAACCCCCTTATTTTCTATTTAAGGGTTTAATTATCATTGTAATTTAAATAGCCCCCACCCCTCTAACCAATAAATTCAACAGGGATAAGTCTGTTTATTGCGAAATGCTTTTTAGACTTTAACTAAAACACAGCCAGACTACCTAAATAGTTTCAATTGGAATAAAACATAAAAACTTACATCAAAATGGTTTTCCAAAAAAATAGGCCTGTCCTTTGGGCATTTTCTCAATAGCACGCCCCCAGTTTTTTTCCTTATCGTCTTGTTTTGAAAGAGAAAAAATTTTTTTAAAAACCCCTAAACTCGGCCGGCTTCTGGTTTAAATAATAACAATACATTTTTTTTCATTTTGAATAAAATAACGGAAATTTACTCGAAAAAAGGGTTCATATCAAGGAAAGTTTGGCGATAAAAAAACTATAGTAAAAATAGGAATTTTGGAAGAATACACACTATTTAAAATTAGAAATTATTAATAAATATTAGAGGTTACAGGTTATACAGGTTGACATTGACAATATGAAAGACAGGAAAGCCAATTTGTAGAGGGCGATATCGAATTTGATGACAGGCGTATCGAATAAAAAAAAGCTGACAACAAAGCAGAAATTCCACCAATAGAAAATTTGGGGCTGACGTCACGGCCTACAAAATTCAAACTTAAAATTGATTTTTAAGGCGTTTCCGGGGGCCAAAAAAATCGGGAAAAAATATTTTTGGCCTTTATTTTCATGTGGCTTTGCAATAAGCTAAAAAAAAAAAATCATGAAAAACGCCTATTACAATTTGGCATTGTATGATATACCGGTATTTTTTTTAAAACTGGATACCATCCTACTATTTATTTTTTAAGGACTTTTCTAAAGTTTTTCTCAAAATGTCATCCTCAATAGCATTTTATTAGCTTAAATTAAGATGTCTTGTATTCACATTATAGAAAAGAGGTCAATTTTACAAAAAAGTATCTAATTAGTAATTTATGCGTCTACTGTATTTGCAACTACTAGTAAATAATTATGATTTAAGGTAAAAATTTTGCTGTTTTCTCTAATGGTAAGCTAGTTTACTCCCATTAATAAATTTAACATTGACATGGATATAATTAGCCTATCGATTTTATCTTGTATATAAGGTTTGGTCATGGTTGCTTTTGTCCAAATTTTATTAAAATACCAGCCCAATCACCACATTTAAACGTAATTAATAATGTATGGTTAACTTGAAAAAATAAAATAAAGAGCTTCCCAATATCAAACAGAAATGAATTTAAAAAAAAACAGATTTTTGGGCACAATTACCCGATTAACCGGGGGCGAGAAGACTACAGGCTGCAATTGATAAAAAAAGGGGACCACAAATTTTGAGTCATTCTTGAGTTCATTTAAATTTTTTTTTGCTTTAATATTTTTTGTTTTGCATCATTTAATTTTGTCTTAAAAAGTACATTAATTAATTAAATATTTTTTTTAATTAAATTCGCATTTTAAGTCAAAAAAAATTAAGTTTTTGGGAGATCATTTAAATTAAAACCATTTCTTTTTTGGGGAAAAAAAATTTAGCCACTCAAATGGGTTGATTTAAAAATATCATATTATATTTTTCTTAGATTAAAATTTAACCATTATTAAAAATTATTGGCAGTACACTATAATTTGTTTATATGACGAAACCTTATGACTGGAAAAGTGCCATCTATATTTTAAGCAAAAAGTTTTAGAAGCTATTTAAATTACGGGGGCATTTATATCTCAATCGTTTTAAACTAAATCTTAACCCATTTTAATAAATTAAATAAGCTTCCACGTGCCACGAGTTTTCTAGAAATAAAATAATTTTCTTAAAAGTTTGTCTTTTAGGATTTTTTTTCTGGTAATTTTTTTTTAAGCTTATTAATGTATTTCTTAAAAAAGTGTCACCATCTTGACCGTGTATTTTTAAATTCGATATATTTAGGCATAAAACATTTAAAATTACATTTTTTTTGTTTTGTTGTTTATGTAAATTGATCTAAAAAAAATGTATAGACTATTAGAAAAAAAAAAAAGGAACATTGAACCCTGCCAAATAAACAAAATTATATAAAAATACAGGGTGGCAGTTATTTAATTGTCAGCTACTAAAAATAACTTTTGTAAGACTGGATTATTAGAAATTATTTGGAATAACCTAAATTTTCATATTTTAAATATATAAATAAATATTGTTTAAAATAGTTAAGATAGTAATTTCCAATTTAGTGTATGTTTTTTTTTTCAAGATTAACTAAAAACTTTCATACTTATGTTTCTGTTTTTCACCTAGGAGCCATATTAAAGTATAGTATTTTTCACGATCTAAGAAACTGATCTGGCCCGAGACAGGATGCAATAAAGCTATAAAAGTATTAGCCGTGACAGGGTCGTATTTTTTTTTTCATGAAAATTCTAATGCCGAATTTCTTATTATAGGTGTCAGAACTAGAGTCCACCCAACTGGCAGATACATCAAAGGCACGCTGTCCCCTACGTCAAATCAAGCCCCCCACGAGCCGCCCGTGTCCCCTGGGGGGCAGGCTCTCCTAAGGGCGGCCCGCGATGGAGACGATTCCGCCCTTAGGGAGCAGTTACGTAGGGCATTGGCGATAGGGATAAGTGAGGCGGACTTGAACGCTACTGACTCTAGGGGGAAGGGTAAGAAAAATTTTAAAAAACAAAATTTTTTTAAATTTTTCCCCAAAATATATTTATTAAATTTACAAAATTTTAAGAATTTTTGGGATTTTGGGGCCCTTTTTAAAAGGGGTTCCCTTTGCTTTTAAAGATCAAGTTTTTTGGGGTTTTCTAAAACCCTTAAATTATAATTCCCCTTAAAAAAAAAAAAAAAAAAAAAAAAAAAAAAAAAAAAAAAAAAAAAAAAAAAAAAAAAAAAAAAAAAAAAAAAAAAAAAAAAAAAAAAAAAAAAAAAAAAAAAAAAAAAAAAAAAAAAAAAAAAAAAAAAAAAATTGCAAGAACTTATGGTAAATATGTATTAGTGTAAAGGCAATTTTTTTTAAAAAATTTTTGGGGGGGAAAAAAAAAAAATTTTTTAAAAAAAAAAAATTTTTTAAACCCCAAAATTTTTTAAAAAAAAAAAAAAAAAAAAAAAAAAAAATTTAAAAAAAAAAAAACCAAATTTTTTTTAAAAAAAATTTTTTTTCAAATTTTTTTTTTTTTAAAAATTTTTTTTTACCCAAAAAAAAAATTTTGATTTTTTAAAAAAATTTTTTTTAAAAAAAACCAAAAAATTTTAAAAACCCGGGGTTTTTTTTTTTAAAAAAGGGGGGCCCCCCCTTTTTTTAAAAAAAAAAAAAAAAAATTAAAAACAAATTTCCCAAAAAAAACCCAAACCCTTTTATTTAAAAAATTTAAAAAATTGGGTTTTTTTTTAAAAAAAACTTTTTAAAAAATTTTTTTTAAAAAATTTTTTTTTTAAAAAAAAGGGTTTTTAAAGGGTTTTTAAAATTTTTTCCCTTTTTTGGGGGAAAATTTTTTAAAAAAAAAAAATTTAAAACCCCCCCTTTTTTTTTTTAAAAAAATTTAAAAATTGGGAAAAACTTTTTAAAAATTTTAAAAAAAAATTTTAAAAAAAAAATTTTTTTTTCCAAAATTTTTTTTAACCCCCTTTTTTAAAAAAATTTTTTTTTTTTTTTTCCCCTTTCCCCGGTTTTTTTAAAAAAAGAAATTTTTTTTTTTTTAAAAAAATTTTTTTTTTTTCTTTAAAATTTTTGGGGGAAAAAAAAAAAAAAATTTTAAAGGGGAAAAAAAAAAAATTTTTTTTTTAAAAAAAAAAAAACAAAAAAAATTTTTTTAAAAAAAATTTTTTAAAAAAAAAAAAAAAAAAACAAATTCCCCTTTTTTTTTTAATTTTCCTTTTTTTTTTAAAAAAATTTTTTCCCCCAAAAAAAAAAAATTTTAAAAAAAAAAAATTTTTTAAAAAAAAAAATTTTGGGAAAAAGGGGTTTTAAAAAAAAAAAAAGAAAAATTTTTTTTAAACCAAAACCCCCTTTTTTTCTTTTTTTTAATTTAAATTTTTGGGGGGGTTTTTAAAAGGGGGAAAAAATTTTTTTCCCCCCCCCAAAAAATTAAAATTTTTTTTTTTTTAAATTTTAATTTTGAAAAAAAAAAATTTTTTTTTTAAAATTTTTTTTAAAAAAAAATTCAAAAAAAAAAGGGGGAAAAAACCCTTTTTTTACCCCTTTTGGTTTTAAAAAAAAAAATTTTTTTTTTTTGGGGGCCCCCCCCCCCAAATTGGGGGGGGGCCCCAAAAAAAATTTTTTTTAAAAATGTTAACCAAAAAGGGGGGTTTTTTTTGAAAAAATTTAAAAAATTTTTTTTAAAGGTTTTTTGGGGTTTTTTTGGGGGGTTTTTGGGGGGTTTTTTTTTTTAAAAAATTGGGTTTTTTTTTGGGAAAAAAATTTTTTTTGGGGGTTTTTTAAAAAAAAAATTTTTAAAAAATTTAATTTTTTGGGGGACCTTTTAAATTTTTAAAAAAAGGGGGTTTTTTTTTTTAAACCCTCGGAAAAGGAAAAAAAACCCGGAAATTTGGAAAATTTTTTTTAAAAAAAATTAAAAAGGTATGTTAGGTGCTTTCTGATATAATTGAATTAGACAATCGCTCATTTTACTATCGGACACTTTCCTAGGATGAAGAAACTTGAAATATGGTATTTTTACTTAAAAGGCCCTGAAACGGAGGCGGTAATATCGTAAATTTAGGGGGTATTTTGAAAGCTTGTAATCTAATTGAACCAAAAAAACAGAAAAAATTTCACTTTTTGATTTGCCAAGCTCGTCACAAATATATTACAAACATATGCCAGATAAGTGAAGAAAGGACACGTCTACTTGCTTTTTAGGCCCCTGAAAGTAATGCTTGGATTAACGCACTTCCATCTTCTTCTTTGGGAAATTTGTTGATATCAAAAGATTCCATATTTCCATCGCTCTCAGACTTGGTTTGCCTGTGTGTGTGCGGCAAAAATGCTGATATTTATGGCCTACATGGGTTAAGCTGCAAAAATAGCGCAGGGGTTTTTTCAGACACAGTTAGATAAATGACATTTTCCAGAGAGCTCTGATTTCAGCTGAAAATCCTTCTGTGTTAGAGCCTCTTGGAGTTTGCAGAAGCGATGGAAAACGTGTATATGGAATGACCTTATGCCCTGGAAATATGGAAAACAATTACTTTGGGTCGTTACTTGCAGCCATACATTTGCAAAATATTTTCTGGATAAAACCTTTAATTTAGTAGGTGCGGCTGCTTGTCTTGCCACATTATCCAAAAAATTGGTTTAGCTGTGTAGCGGGATAATGCGCATCGGTACTAGGTACAATCCAGAAAGACCTAGGACTTGATGAAGTTTTTAATTTTTAAAGATAGATTTAGTTATTTACTTAATTTTAGAATTTCTAGACTTCTAGAAGTGTTAGACAATGTTATGGTTTCAATAACACTAAAATCTTTTGCTTCCGACCATTGTATGCGGTGTGGTTTTGACCATGTGTGTTCGGGAATCCCTGATTTCGACGTTTCACCTCGTTCCGTATGTTTTTTGTGTTCTTTAACTCTAATTTCGAGTGGTCTTTTTGTTTCCCCGATGTATACCTCCCCACATTCACAGGGAATTTGGTGGATACAGTCATTTTTTGAAACATTGTTGTCCGGTCTCGTCTTAGTAAGAATACTTCTTAGAGTGGTTTGGGATTTAAATGCCGTTTTAATATTATACCTATTTTCTATTCTGCGGATCTTTTCTAAAGTTCCTTTAATACACGGAATAGTCATAAATATTTGGTCCTGTGGAGTCTGGTTCAAATTAGAGTTTTTTGTCTTATCTTGATATTTATCGATTGTTTTCTTAACAATCTCTCACTGTGCCGTTTTGCTTAGGATCCTAGTTATATTACTTATTTTGGCTTGCAGGCATTCCTTACTGTTACATAAGGTCACTGTGCGGCTATATATCAAGTTTCGGTGAACAACGGATAGTATATAAGGTCGTAGCTTTTAAGAATAGTTTTAGTTATCACTTGAAAACGGTTGGAGATACATCACTAACCGAAACGTTATGTATCAATTAACAAATAAAGACAATGGAAGTCCAAGATTTTGGTGTTATTGTAATTCTAGAATATTGTAACTTGGTATTTAATAAATTATCTAGTTTAAAAATACTAGATAGCAACATAAAAAAATCTGAAATTACCTTTTATAAAATATAAAATAATGTATCTTATTACTAAGTAATATTTCACTAAAGCTCTAATGCATATTTAGCTAAATCCTACTCGGTCTCGAAACTATAGGAAGTTCATGACCCATTTAAAGCAGAATATGGTTTGCGTAGATATAATGCTTAAATTTAGTTAAATTTCATTTGTCCCATAAAATTGTTTCTAGTTTTTATTGGTAAGAAAAATAAAATGACTATTTACATTTCAGCTGCTAAGCTTAAGCAAGTGCTTTTGGATTACGCGTCAATAAATATATAACTAGGATTACCTTTGACCTTTTCAGTATCTAGCTTTTTCCTATTTAAAAAGGATTTTTTAATACATATATGACCTAAAAGTTGTAATGAATAAGCTCTTCAATTAAAAAAATATTCCATAAATTGAATTTTTGCAATTTGCGAGAAGTTTAACTTCCACGAAGATAAGAGGAATATGTGGATTTTTTTAATTAAAGGGACCTAATTTTGAGTACGCTGAATACTTTTTAAAAAATATTTCATCTCTGAATGTTTTTCCCAATAATTTAGAGACTGGCAATAAATGTTTGCTTTCATTAATTTAAAAATTATTATTGACAAAAAAAATGTTTAATATAAAAGTTGTAAGGGTAAATTTAAAGAGTTCAAACATAATTTTGGATATTATACAGGATGCATCATAAAGACGTGGGAAACCGTAGTTATAATTTTTAATTAGGACACCCAGTATTTGACTTGATATTTCAATTCTGCTTAAAATTCTAAGCATTTTTTATATAAAACACTATGGGCCCAAATTCACTGGTTTTCAAACTAAAAACGTTAAAAATTGAATAATTAAAATAATAAATGCTGGTGTAACAAACTCAATTTTTATTTCAATAATAAAACAGTAATAATTTAAGATAACATATTAACTGTTACACTTTACGCTATCCCCCTGGTTCTGCACGCATTCTTGGTAACAAGTTTCCAAATGTGCTATTGAATATTCTATGAAGCGAGAATTTGTTTAATTCAATAGGTTAATTTCATGCCTAATAATATTTTTATGACATCAGCATTACCTAGGTCCTGTTGGTAAATTAAATTTTTTATATATCCCCATAAAAAGTTGTCCATTGGCGTTAGATCCGGACTATTAGCTGGCCAATGAATTGTCCGTTCCGTCCAATCCATTCATCATAATTTTTATCTAATAAGTTTTTTACTTGTCGAACAACATGTGGTGGAGCTCCATCATGTTGGAAAACTGAACTGCGATAATGCCTTAGCGTTCCTCTCCCAAAAATTCGTAATATACTTCACCGGTCAAGTTACCTTCAAAAAATATGGTCCTATTATTCGGTTTCCCAATATGTCACACCACACATTGACAGTCTGTCGACCTTGAAATTGCACTTCTCGCACGAAATTTGGATTATCCACCGCCCAATGCCGAACGTTTTGTTTGTTAGGCATTCCACTTGTCGAGAAACTGGATTCATCGGTCCATAATATATTTTTAAAAAGTCTTTATTATTTATCCTGTTCAACATCAAATTGCAAAAATTTAGTCTTTGATCCTTTTGAGCTTGTGTGAGTTTTTGAACTTTATGGTATTTAAAAGTTTAAACTTACTTTGTTTTAAAACCTTATGTATTGACTAGCGCCCTTATTTTTGTGGTCCATGCATAGCTTGCAAGTCTTTTAAAGCAGTTCTAACTGACTTGGGGTTTTCCACGAAATGTAGGATAACATTTAAATCCCTATTTCATCATTTGATACACCGATTTCTTCCTGTCGAGATTTAAGTTGTTCTAAATTTTGTAAAAATGCTTTTAGTCTTGTAGGAACGGCTTTATAAGGATGTCGAGAACAGTAGCAGTAGCGTTATAATTATTTTCAATAAATAAGAAAAGATTTTCTCCTTTTTCTTTTGTCAAACAAACCATTTTTTCATACAAATTATTCAGATTTTTCAAGAAAAAACACGTCACCTTAAACTGTCAAGACGACAGATATGGCCTACTGCAAACTTTCTACTGCGTTTTAAAGCAAGTAATACAACTTTTAAACTTCCCTAGTTCGAAAACCAGTGAATTTAGGCCTATAGTGTTTATTATAAAAAATGCTTAGAATTTTAAGCAGAATTGAAATATCAAGTCAAATACAGGGTGTCCTATTTAAAAAATCATAACTATGGTTTGCCACGTCTTTATGATGCATCCTGTATAATATCCAAATTATGTTTGAACTCTCCAAATTTTTCCCTACAACTTTAATATTAAACATTTTTTTGAGAAACTTCAAATAAGAAAGTTAAGGGAGGTGGTAGTTTTCGAATGGTCACCCGGTACGCTTTAACTCAGCGTTTCTCAACCTGGGGGCGCGCCCCCTTAGGGGGCGGGATAATATATTGAAGGGGGCGTCAGCATATAAAAAACACATACTAAGAAATATTTTATTTATAAAAAAAACACATTCTGACATCACAAAATACAAATAAAAATAGACGGTTGCATTGATACAATAGAATTATTACAAAAAGAATTGTAGCAGGTAGTATTTAAAAAATAATTATTAACAGTACCTACGTACTAAAATAAAAATAACTTTAATAATTATTATAAATGTCTTCTGAGCCTGCCTCGCACAGCAAAGTTTTTCGAATGAAGGTTTTATATTAGAAATAGACACTCTCAGTTCTTTTTCTATATTTAAACGAGACCTATATTTTGTCTTCAGAGCAGGCAGCTCAGAAAATCCTGTTTCGCAAAGGTAGGATGTTGAAAATGGTAATAATATACGAAACGCTCTTGCCTTCAGTGGAGAAAAGACATCATCCACTCCTGCCCAAAATTCAATGAGAGACTTATTGCTAAATTGCCTTTTGATTTCGCTACTGGCAGTGAAGTCTATGAAAATTTCTTCTTCGTCAATTAAGAGACCTTCGGGAGTTTTTTAGAATGGGTTCCAAACCCATTCGTAACTTGCTACTAATTTGTCGTCAGCAAAAAAAATCTATTTAAAATTATGTACCAACATTTCTAAATAGAACGTTTTCATGTTCTTCCGCCTTAAAGATCTTGACACACTCATCCACATTTGCAAACATCTCAAGATTTTTTTGCTTTACATTTTTTACTCCACAGTTCCAACTTTCCACAAAAAGCATTCACTTTATCACTGGTATCCAATATATGTGTATTCGCTCCTTGGAGTTGAAGGTTCAGGATATTTAATTTTTTGAATATATCGACCAAGTAACTCAATTTTATCACAAATAAACCATCTTAAAAATTTTCGGCTTCCGGTCGATTTTCCTCTTCTAGAAAAATGGCAATTTCCTCTCGGCTCATAAACACGCTGTAAAAATTTCCCACGAGATAACCATCTTGACTTTCAATAAAATAGTAACGCTGAGTGTACTGCACCCATATCTTTACAAAGTGCAGCAAATATTTTTGATTTTAGAGGTCTTATTTTTATATAATTTACTACGGTTACAATAGTCATTAGAACAAAATTCAGACCAGGAGTTTTTTGGAAGCCAGAGCCTCTCTGTGTATCATGCAATGTGTCCAAATACACTGCAAAGACTATTGTTTCACAAGTGCTTGAATGCTTAGAAATCTTCCAGACATTGTACGAGCACCATCGGTGCATATCCCAACACAATTTTTTCACTCTATGTTTGCTTCGTTGATGAAGTCGTTTAAAATGTCAAATAAAGTGAGTGCTATTGCACTAAGTTCTATTGATTTACAGAAAAGTACTTCTTCTACTGCTGACCATCACACCATCACAGAAGCGAACATAGACTATTAAATGAGCATCCTTATTGCTATCTGTGGCCTCATCAAGCTGAATTGAAAACAATTTGTCTCGAAAAAGCTGATGCTGTACATCGTCAGCTATATCATCAATTCGTCGAGCAACAGTATTATTTGATAGAGGTATGGAATGCAATTGTTTGGCAAAATTATCTAAAAACATAGTTTCTACAATCTTAATCGCAGCTGGCAAAATCAGGTCTTCACCGATGGTGTAAGGCTTCTTAAATCTGGCTATTTTGTATGATACTTTATAAGAAGCAAGTAAAGCTTTTTGACACTGGCTTGAATCAGTAACCTCACTTCTAAAAGCCGCAGTATTTATACACGCCTGCTTCGTGCTCGACCAATCGAGAATCTTCGAAATAGATGGCTCCACGGTCTAAAACTTGCTTCAAGCGCCTTACTGATTTAAATTCTAAAAATATTGCGTTTGAAAGCATACTTTCCTGCCGATGCGATGCGAGAGCCAGTGAATCGGCATTGCCCAATTTTTTGGTTTTCCCCATTCCAAAAAAAAAATTTTTAAAAATTTTAAAAACATCGTTTGGGGTTTTGTGGCAACAAAAGGTTTTTTTTGTATATTTTTTTTTAAAAAAAAAGGGGGGGGGCCCCAAAAAATTTTTAAATTTTAAAATTTTTTTTCCAAAAAAATTTAAAAAATTTTGAAATATTTTTTAAAATGTTTAAAAATTTTTTTTTTAAAAAAAAAAAATTAAAAAATTGGGGTTTTTAAAAAAAGGTTTTTTCCCAAAAATTTTTTTTCCCAAAAAAAAATTTTTACAAAATAAAATTTCTCTTTTTTTAAAAATTTTATTTTATTTTAAAAAAAAAAAAATTTTAAAAAAGTTTTTTAATTTAATTTTTTTTTTTAAAAATTTTTTAAATTTTTTTTAAAATTTTGGACGAAATTTTTTACCCTTTTTTTTAAATTTTAAATTTTTTAAAAAAGGGAAAAAAATTTTTTTCGAATATTCTTTTACAAAAACCCCAAATCCGGGGATTTTTTAAATCAAAAATTTTTTTCCGGTTTTTTTTTGTTTTTTAGTTTTTTTAAAAAAAAAGTCCCAAATTTTTTAAAAGGGTTTGGGTTTTTTAATCTATTTTTTAAATTTTTTTAAATTTTTTTGGGCCCCTAAAAAACGTTTTTAAAGCTAGCAAAAAAATAAATTATGATTTAAAAATTTTTAAAACTTTTTTATTGTGTTTTTTTAAAAAAGGGAAAAGCCCCTTTTTTTTTTTTTAAAAAATTTTTTTTCCCCGTTGGAAATTTTAAAATTTTTTTTTTTTAAAAAAAAAAATTTTTTAAAAATTTTAAAGGGATTTTAAAAAATTTTTTTCAAAAAAATGATTTTTCCCAAAAATTTTAAAAAATTTTTTGATTTTTAATTTTTAAAAATTTTTAAATTTAAAGAACAAAAAATTTTTTTTTTTGGGGAGAAAGGTTTTTTTGCTGACCTTCATGTTGTGTTATCTATGGAGTTTTCTTTTCCATATGGAATTTCGTTATGACAATTATAGGATATACTAAAATCAAGGCTCTTAATTAAAATTACTTGTTTTGGGACCGCGGCTTTGATGACTCTAACACACCTTCCGCATGGTCGGTCTAGATACTAATGTAGGCACTGGCTCACCTAGACGACGCCTGTGGAGGGATGTTACAATAGAACTTCCAATTCTAAAAAAGGGCAATTTTTTAAAACCCTTTCACTATCAACATAAAGGGAACAATACCAATAAAAGTGAGTCAAAAGAAACCATTAGCCTGTACACTGAGGGGGCTCAGACCAAGGTGGGCACAGGCTGTGGCAAAACTCACCAACCATAAACCTAAAAATCGGATGGAAAATGGGCCCCGGGCCCAACTTGCTTCAACCGAATTGAGGGGAAAAAACCAGCGGTTTCAAAATTTAAAAAAGGAAAAAATCCCAACCATACGATCGTATTTTACAGATAGGGGCAAATTACTAGCCCTAAAAGAGACCACGCATTACTTTGGGACTTGTACTAAAATTTTGTCATCTCCCCAAATAATTGGCCCAAACCCCAAAACCGGATCAAACATAAATATCAAAAAAATAATCATACCCCCCGACTGCCTTATGATGCCCCGAAGGAACCCCCCCAACCCCAAGGGGCCCCAATTTGGGCCCTTGCGGGCTACAAAGGAAAATTTTTTTAAAAGGGGGCCTTTAAAAAAAGGGCCCCCCAAAGCAGTTACCAGATGGACGGAAAGGAGGGACTTTTTGAAGTTGCCTTCCCCAAAAAGGGGGGAAAAAACTAGAGGGCTTAGGACCCCTGATCCTACGGGGTGAAACAATCAAGATTTGGGAGAGGTTAAATATTTGGGTGTATCCTAGACTTAAACTTTTTCCTGGAACCATCATTTTCCCCGAAAAAAAAAAAGGGAGCGGGGATGACTTTATGTTAATCAAACCCCAAAAGGGAAAACTTTTGGGGTTAAATCAAACATGGTCTATTTTTTATACACCATGGGGGTAAGGCCTATGATAAAAAAAACCATCACTGGTAGGGGAAAAAAAGCCCCAAGAACTGCTGTTACAGAACCGGGCCCCAAAGGGACAGAGATTTTGGGTTGGGTAAAAAGGGGAAAATTTTAAAAAAACCCCCCAAACAGCCAGGGAAAAACCTCTTGGGGTTCCCCCATTTTAAACCCTTTTATTGATGGGGAAAAGGAAAAAATGGGGTTTTTTCCCCAAAAGGGACAGAAAAACCCAAATGGTGTCTACGTAGTTTGGGCCCCCAAAAACCCTTTTAAAAAATCAGGTTGGGGGGGAACATCCTGGGCGGAGAACAGACCAGATGATTTCCCAAAAACTAAATTTTAACAAAAACTTCGGGGAAAAAAATTCCCCGACCCCAAAATGAGTGGCAGCAACCCGATTTTTTCCCCGGGACGGTTGGGGCATTTTTTTGGTTGGAGGGGTTTTCCAAAAACCAAAAAAGGGGGGGGGTGTACAGTGAAATGGGGAATTTTTCAATTTTTCCCTTTTTCCCCTGGGGGAAAACAGTTCTGTTTTTTAAAGGGGAAAAATATGCTTTACTGCACTGTGAAAAAAAAAATAACGGGGGGGCTTTTTAAAAATTTTCTATTTTTTCCCGGGGTAACACCAATAAAATAATTGTAACATTTAATATTTAGCATCCACGCTTTTTTCCTATAATTAAAATATTTTGTTAATAACCTATTTTTTTTTTAAACTTATTTTAAATTAATTAGTGATAATTGATTTTTGGACTTTTTATTACTGTGACACAAAATTTTTGGGGTTTAAAAAAATATTTTTTTTTTTTTAGTTCTTTTGGGGGGGAAGAGCGTTTTTTTTTTTTTTAATTATAATTAATTTATAATACTTTTTTTTTAACCCTTTAAAAAAACTGCGTTTATATCTCCACATCCCTTTTTAAAATTTTTTTTTTTTTTAAAAAAAAGGGGCCCCCCAAAAATTTTTTTTTTTTTTTTGGGAAAAAACCCCCTTTTTTTTAAAAAAATTTAAAAAAAAAAAAAAATTTTTTTTAAAAAAAAAAATTTTTTTTAAAAAAAATTTTTTTTTTTGGTTTTTTTTAAAAATTTTTTTTTAAAAAAATTTTTTTGGGGAAAAAAAAAAAAAAAAATTTTTTTTCCAAAAAATTTTTAAAAAAAGGGGAAAAAAAAACCCAAAAAAAAAAAATTTTTTAAAAAAATTTTTTTTTTAAAAAATTTTAAAAAAAAAAAATTTTTTAAAAAAAATTTTAAAATTTTTTTTTTTTTTAAAAAAAAAAAAAAAAAAAAAAAAAAAATTTTTTTCCCCCCAAAAAAAAAGGGAAAAAAAAAAAAATTTTTTTTTTTTAAAAAAAATAAATTTTTTAAAAAAATTTTTTAAAAATTTTTTTTTTTTTTTAAAAAAATTTTTTTTTTTATTTTTTTTTTTTTTTTTTAAAAAATTTTTTTTTTTTTAAAAATTTTTTTTTAAATTTAATTTTTTAAAAAATTTTTTAAAATTTTTTTTTTTTTAAAAAAAAAAAAAATTTTTTTTTTAAAAAAAAAAAAAATTTTTTTTTTTAAAAAAAAATTTTTTTTTTTAAAAAAATTTTTAAAAAAAAAATTTTTTTTTTTTTTAAAAAAAACCCCCTTTTTTTTTTTTTTTTTTTTTTTAAAAAAAAAACCCCCAAAAAAAAATTTTTTTTCCAAAAAAAAAATTTTTTTTTTTTTTTTTAAAAAAAAATTTTTAAAAAAAAAATTTTTTTTTTTTTTAAAAAATTTTTTTTTTTTCCCCTTTTAAAAAAAAAAGGGTTTTTTTAAAAAAAAAAAAAAAAAATTTTTTAAAAAAAATTTTAAAAAAAAATTTTTTTAAATTTTTTTAAAAAAAAAAAAAATTTTTTGGGGTTTTTTAAAAAAATTTTAAAATTTTTTAAGGAAAAAATTTTTTTTTTTTAAAAAATTTTTTTTTTTTAAAAAAATTTTTGAAAAAAAACATTTTTACATTTTAACCAATTTTTTTAAATTTTTTAAAAAAAAAAATACAATAATTAACATACCCTTTTGTCTCTGGATACATAACTTACTTTAAAAAAAATACAGAAAAAAAACTAAAGAATTTAAGCAAAATTTTGTGCCGAAAAAGGATACTGGGGTGACTAATTAATTTAAAAAAGGGTTTAAAAAAAAAAATTAGGTATTAAAAATAATTAAATTATAGTGTTACGGACTTTAAAAAATCTGTTTAGTTAATAAAAAAATTAGAATTATTTTTTTTAGGTTAAATTTTTTTTTTTCCCTTTTTAGGCCTTCATTTTTTGGGGCCTGGAACATTCATTTACACTTTTTTTGCATCCTTAAAAAAAATTTTCAGCTAATTTAGATTTTTTGTTTTTCCTTTTTTTCCAATTTATAAAAAAACGAAGGAACCGCACGGGCCGTTTGTTTTATTTTGGGAAAGAACAGTAGTTGAAAAAAGAAAGGGGTTAAACAGTTGTCATAACTACCTTACGTTGAATTGTTACCATAGAAACGTTTTTGAACCTGATTCCAATAAAAAGGTGTAAAACCAGGATCCGTGTTTTTATACGGTGTCAGAAGCGGAACGAGGACCTACAAGAAAGCCGAAGAGGTTGGGGAGAAAATCTAAATGCCTGTTCAGACTAGACAGCAAACAGCAGTTATGGAGAAAATTAGTGCACTAATACAACAATTAATGGAAAAACAAGAAGCCATGAGGGAAGATCTGAAGAAAGAAATGAAGACCAATTAAAAAGAAATGAAGACCAGCCAAGAAACCATGAGAGAAGATCTAAAGAAAAAATGAAGAGAATTTAAGAAGAAATGAAGAGAAGTTAAGAAGACATAAAGACCTGCCAAGAAACCATAAAAGAAGACCTAAAAAGAAAAAAAGATCAATCAAGAGGAAATGAAGAGAAGTCAAGCAGAAACAAAACAACAGATCGAGAAAATTCAAAAAGACAATAAAAAAACCCAGGATGAAATAAAACAAGAGTTAAAAGAAAAAATGGTAAAACTTCGAGAACACCTAAAAAAAAAGAATTTTAACAAAGTCAAGACGAGATAAGAAAACAAATGCTGCTTGAATTAAAACTAACCAAGGAAGATGTTAAAGAAGAAATAAAAGACATACAACAGAGTGTACAGTTAGTTCAAGGCCAAATGCAGCAAGAAGTGCAACATTTACAACGACAAATTTAAAAGATAGCTAGTACAGGCGTCGTCTCAGAAAGGTACTGCAGCAACTATAATGAAACCACCAACTTCTGATTGCAAGGTACCAACAATTGGAGTTTACCAGAAAAGGCACGAGCTCTAGTACTTGCCTTTTTTAAAGGGGAATGATGGTGTTAAAAATTTCCCAAAAAAAAACAATTTACTATAACCATTATGAAGTTTCTTAAAATTAGATACGGTGAAGCCAAATACCAAGAAGTTTATTTCTGACTTTTACAGAGAACAAAATTTGACAAATAGTTAAAGTTTAAACAGTTGTCATAAAATCGTTGCGTTGAATTTTTGTTACCATAGAAACGTTTGTGAGCCTAATTTGCAATAAAAGGGTGTAAAACCAGGATCCGGTTTTTACACGGGGTGTCACGGAACATTTCGTGGGTTCGTATCCCACTTCCCCTTTTTTTAAAAACAAACTAAACTGGCCTGTGCGGACTTCCTTCCCTTTTTATTAATGTGGAAAAAATGGGAAAGTCTGGAAAAGTCTAGAATAAGCTTGAAGAATTCTTTTACTACAGGATGCAAGAAAAGTGTAAATGAATGTCTCCAGCGCCCTCAGGATAATCCGCAATGGCTATCGAAAAGGGAAAAACTAAGGTAATTTATTTCAAATAAATTATTAACCTGAAAAAAAAAATCTTTTTTCTACATTTCTAATAACTAAACAGATATTTTTAAAGTCCGTAACAATAGTAATACTGCGTGGGGTGTTTCATATTATATGTAACAATTATTTTGTCGGTAGCAGTTTACAAAACTACAGTTATTATGAAAATATATTAAATTGTATAACCTCACGCTTTTTTCTATAATTAAATTATTTTGTAAATAGCTTAATTTTTATTTTAATTTCAAATTAATTGGTCGTAATTGATTATTCGACTTTCTATCACTTTAACACAAACTCTTTATGCTTAAAAATTATTTTCCACTTTTTAGCTCGGTTTGCTATAAAAGCGTGTTTTGTTAGTTTTGCTTTATAAAACAGATGTTTTTCTATCTGCAAATCAAATTATATCACTAGTTTTTTTAAGAATCCCCAAAATCATTTTTTATATATCTCTTCCTTGAGAGACAGACACAGACGGAGGCATAAATGATTTTATAAGAGTTTTAATTTACCCTTTAAGGCCAAAAACCCGAAAAATCAATTTACACCTTTATAAAAGCACATATTGTAAATGCATTTAATAAAATTATAGTACGGGTTTTCCCATGACCTAAATACCTTTAGCTTTAATATTACTTTTAAAAGTTACTGTGCCATCAAAGCAAGGAAAAATCAGGTCTTAGTGAAGTAAAATTATATGGCGTTCGTGCAAAAATGCTTTTTAGATTTGTAGGTCACTTCAAATAATACGTTTTTTAAATTAAATAAAAAAAAAACCCTTACTTTCTTACTTCGATATTTTAAAAAAAAATTTTTCGAAAACCCCCAAAAAAAAATTTTAAAACCCCTTTTTTTTGCCAGATGGATCGATTTGTTTTAATTTTTACCCCAATTTTAACATTTTGCATTTTTTTTGTTTTTTTTTTTGGTACAAGTTTGTTATGCTAAAATTCAGTTAAGCGAGAAAAATTTATATCAGTCACTGGGGATTTGGGAACTTTGAGGGTAATTTTGGGAAAATTAGAGGGATTTTCGAGTTTTGTGACCGTGGAGACTTTTGATCAGCGTTTTAAAAACTATTTTTGAAAAAAGTTTAAAACATTTCCAAAAATAGTTCCCCTAAAAGACCTAAATGTTAAAAAGTTACTGTGCCATCAAAGCAGGAAAAAATCGGGTCTTGTGAAGTAAAATTATATAGCGTTCGTGCAAAAATGCTTTTTAGATTTGTAGGTCACTTTAAATAATACGTTTTAAGTATTAAATAAAATAAAACCATTACTTTCTATACTTTCCGATATTGATGTGCGACAAAGAAAGATTTTTTTAATCGTCATAATAAGTTTTTGTCCCCAAAAGAAATTCTCTTATTATTATACCAAATCCCAAAATTATTTTTTAAAGCCAGATCGGATCGATTTGTTGTTAAATTTGTATACCCGAATTTATAACATTTTGCATTTTATATTTTTTTTTATGGTACAAGTTTGATATGCTAAAATCAGTTAAGCGAGAAAAATTTATATCAGTCACTGGGGATTTGGGAACTTTGAGGGTAATTTTGGGAAAATTAGAGGGATTTTCGAGTTTTGTGACCGTGGAGACTTTTGATCAGCGTTTTAAAAACTATTACTTTGCAAAGTTTAAAAACAATTTTCAAAAATAGTTGCCCCCTAAAGACCTAAATGTTAAAAAGTTACTGTGCCATCAAAGCAGGAAAAAATCGGGTCTTGTGAAGTAAAATTATATAGCGTTGGGGAAAAAAAAGTTTTTAGATTGTAGGTACTAAATAATACCCATTTAAATAAAATAAAACCATTACTTTCTATACTTTCTGATATTGATGTGCGACAAAGAAATATTTTTTAAATCGTCATAATAAGTTTTTGCCCCAAAAGAAATTCTCTTTATTATTATACCAAATCCCAAAATTATTTTTTAAAGTCAGATCGATCGATTTGTTTACCCAAATTTATAACATTTTGCATTTTATAGTTATTTATGGTACAAGTATGTTATGTTGAAAATCGGTTACGTGAGAAAAATTTATGTGGGTTCCAGGGGATTTGGGGACTTTGAGGGTGATTTTGAGGGGGTTAGAGGGATTTTCGGGTTTTGTGCCCGTGAAGACTTTTGATCAGTGTTGCAAAGTTTGAAAGCAATTGGCCGAAACCCATTTTCCCTAGAAGTGCGTTTATCTCGAAAACAGTTGCCCTAGTTTAATAAACAGTTTAAATATACTAAGTTAAAAAGTTTTGCCATCCAAAAAAAAAGGAGGTAGGTCGAGCTGGCACCCTCTACTAGCAACATCAAAAGCATTTTACAAATTATTTCTTTTCCCCCTTTAAAAACCTCCATATCCCCAATCCAATTTTTGACCAAACAAAATATTTTAACCCCTGATCTAATATTAACTTATTTTTCACCTTGATAAGTTTAAGAATTCTTTTTTTTGACCTGGGGAAACTCTGTGCTCGTGTCCCTTATTTGGACACCCTGGGATTTTAGAAACTACATCGAAAATAAAAGATTTTAGAGTGTATGTGGAACTGTTGTAAGCCAAGTAACTAATCCAAATAAAGAAATAGCTGGTGGTTGCTTTCCTGTTTAAATTGTTTCAAATGAGCTGGGTATTGCTGCAGCAAGAACTGCTTACTTTTCATTTGTAAATCGCAATTTTAAATTTTTGGAATAGCTCGGGAATTGGAAATTTTATTTTAAATTTTTTTTAAAAGAGAGCCTGGGTATATTGTAAGGTAAAATTTCGAGATCACTGTAAACCTCTTTTATCAAAAATAAAATCCTTACATTACCGTATTCCCCTTCATTATGAAAACTGTAGTTTTCGTACGAAAATATTTAGCAAAAATGAGGGATTTAAACACTAAGAAAAGAAATCAATAACTTTCCCTCCCCATTTCGAAAGGTACCCTTATGAAAAATCTTTTTTTTGAAAGTAAGATTTTCAATCACCTCCTTAGGTCTCTTAAACTTAACTCTTAAGATTATTAAAAAATAAAGTAAAGCGATAAAAACATAAATATAATATGAGAAGTACTATTAACTGATACCTTTTGATTGTTTTTAACTGACATAGTTTGTTTTGTAAATGCATTTTTTCTGTTTTCTTTTATTTGAATTATGCTAATATTTTTGTATTTCTGTTAGTGTGCTGTTTTTTATTTTGCAACATAACTAATATTGATTCAGAGTTTAAATTTATGATTATTGTGTTTCTATTTGTTTAAGCTTTCATCGTCTTTGGACTAAATAAAATAAAATTATAAGATTCCTTATTGAATAATTAAATAAACTATACCTAATTATGACAGCTAGCCTGATGGAAGCTAAAAATTGAACACTCATGTACAAACCATATAAATAGATAACAAATGCAAGGGATCTTTGAGGGTTTAAATAAATACAGTTTGTTTAGAAATAATTTTAAATTTGTCTTGAAAGTATTTTTAGTTTGACATAATTGTTAAATTGTTGGCCCTCTAGTATTAAATTTTACAATCTTTATTAACAAGAATTTTTTTCTTATAACAATAAAGAATATTTAACTTTGACTTTGACTTTGACTTTGACTTTGACTTTGACTTTGACTTTGACTGTGACTTTACTTTGACTTTGACTTTGATTTTGACTTTGTTTGACTTGACTTTGGCTGTACTTTGACTTTGACTTTGGCTTTGACTTTGACATCCGTCGTATTGTTCGAACGCAGAAGATACTTGGTTTGGGTAAATCGTTAAAATTGTTTTCCCGGAAGGTTGCGTCGTACCATGAGAGACAATGCCAATAAGCAGTCGGAAAACATAAAATATATCACCGAATAAGAAGTTTTGGGTTTTTTTCTTACCGTCCTCATTGTGTATTGTTTGGAAAAGTGATCTTTGGTGATGAATAGAAATTTGTTTGAATATTCAATATTATCTTGCAATGATAAGAATATGATATGGTAAAAGACTAAATCCCTAGTTTGATAAGGAGAGTTATGTCCCTCACAGTGTCAGTGTTATTTTATCTGCAGTCATTATTAAAAGTAACATGATAGCCCTGGTACATTCTGGAAGTAGTAGTTTTTAATGCAACATTTTAAAAATATTTTTTATTGACATAATTGGTATTAGAATTAGGTAAACACCGCACTAACATTTATTTTATCTGACAGCACTGTATAATAAGTACATAGCGATACCGTGCTGGCAGATAAGACCATTACTATTTCTTACTAAACGTTTTTTATGTATTACACACAAAATGTTATGTATTGCTTGCTGTCAGTTAAAGTTGATACCACATATGATAACTGATAATGCATGCCCATCATTGTATTTTTCCGGTAGCCTTATCTGTACCCTCCTTTTAACTAAATATCATGGATAGTCTACTTTTTTTTTGTTGTGTTTTATTAAAAATAACTGCAATGAATAATTGTAAAATAATTGCATTTTTTTGAAAAGTTTCAAAGTACCAACTTAATCGAATTCCGGTTAAGAATTGGTGACTTTTTAAATATCTTTTTAAAAGATCACAAATGTATCTTTAAATATTGTTGTCAGAAAAAAGAAATATAAATTGTGGTGTTTCTTAGGATTTTATTCTTGGACCTTTATTATTTTTATTATATATAAATAATTTAGCTTAACTTGATAGTAAAGAACAATTTACAATGTTCGCGGATAATGCAACTGTTTTATGGAATAACAAAAAGATAATTTTTTTATGCTGTGATCAAAAATGATTTTCTAAAAATCAATTAATGGTGTAACTTTAACTTGCAATCTTTTAATATAACCAAAACTAATATATTAACATTTAAATGTGAATTAATAACATATTTTTAAATGATAAAATTATAAAATCCTCTCCACATACTAAAGTTTTAGGAATTTATGTCGATATTAAACTGAATTTTAAAGAACATATAAAAAATTATGTAGTAAGCTTGCATCTATTTGTTATGCTATCAGGGAGTCTTCAAGAGGTTTGAAGGGAAAATTTTTTAAAGAAATCTATTTTGCTTGACTTAAATCGATTAAAGATATTATTTGTATCTAGAAAAATTTATAAGTATCTATTTATTAATTGTTTATAATTTTAAAAAAAACCAGTTCGACTAAAATTTAAAACTTACTTTATTTCCTCAGCAAGGTTGAATTGGATGGACTGAAACCAGGCAAGGAAATTTTTAGCGCTTTTTCATGAAATGAGAAAATTTCTCCATTCCCTTTTAAAAAACACAGTTCTTGGGATTTTAAATGGAAAAATATTTCGCAATTGCCAAAATAACAGGGTTTATAACAAGTGGATCTATAAAAACAGACAGTTAGCGTCACAGGGGTTTGTAAACCCCCAATAACGTCCAACGATGAATGCCAAAGAATGAATTCCCGGGAAAAAGCAACAGGGGACTTCCAAGTAAACATTTGGGAATAGAAGAAAAGGGCAGATGAGCTGGTGATGGGGTTATCCACACCATAATTTAACGAACCGCCCTTGGAGGACCCCAAAAACCCGCAGCAGGAGGGAAAACCCGGGGAAAGGGTCCGAAAAAAACGAGAAATTAATGGTTTAGCACTGAATGCATTGAAAAGGTTTCAAAGGGTCCATCCGAACAAAGGGAAGAAAACAGACAAGAGAAACAAAATGGCGTAAAGCATGATAAACCAAGAGGACACCACCCAAGATAGGTTTTTACCGGAGACCCAAGATAGAACGCCAAAGAGGGACAAAACAGCCACCATATCCGGGAATGTAAAGCGCTTTAATCACAAAGAACATTGTTTGGGGAACCAAAAAAAGCCCCAAGGGAACCCAAACCGTCTTTGAATTATACAGATTTGTAGAAAAAAGAGAAGATTAATAAAAAAATTGGCTCCGATGTTCCAAACCAAGGACGGTGCTAAATATATGGACAGAGGGTTTTGGGAGAGTTTTCCTTTTGCCCCGGGCACTTCCCAAACCCTATTTCAAAAACGGAGGTATTTGGTATTCAGATGTTAGATCGTTGGTTTTTTGGCAAAGCAACAAGACAATTAAAAATTCTCCGAATAAACCTTTTTGGTTTTGAACCCTCCGGTGCAATTCGAAAAAACCCCTCCGGAAAATTTTAAAGGGTGCGCTGACCAAACGGGTCAAAACAATTTTACACTGTGGATACCGGGCACACCGGCCTGAGGGGAATGGACCGCAGACCTCCTTGCCAGGGGGAGACAAAAATTTACAGGGCCGGAAAATTTATCGGTTTCAGGGAAAGGCCAAAGATATCAAATTGGACAAAAGAGCAAATCTTCGGTACTGGCATGGACTTCCAGGTCTTAAACTGAAGATCTTCATTCCCACCGAACCCAATTTCCGTCAAACTACTGGAGCAATCAAGGGTACACCAACCCTAGTGGGGCTGACACGGGACACCTGATTAAAATCACATGCACAAGATCTGCCTAGCGGAAGACGCCGAATGCCACATGTGCATGGAGGGGATGAATCGGCAGAACACATACGTAAGTCGTGTCCAGCAATGGCACGACTTTTAGATTGTGCCTAAAATCTCGGCAATGACACTTGTTGCCGGGGGAGGTAAAAGATCTCTCTCCAACAGGATCATAAGATTTACTCTACTTGGAGTCTGGACCTGTGGAGGAATATGGTGCAGCACAATAACCGATCGGTCGCGTGGAAGGTGTTACACCCATCATCTTTTAAACCTATCTACCTTAAAAGGATTGGTATCAAAGATAATGGGAGATTAGGCACAAAAAGCCATGATGTAGCTGCCTCGGTAGTAAATAAAGACGCTTCACGGGAAGAAGAAGAAAAAAACACTTACTTTTATCTATATTTTAGGAACATTATCTTTATTTTACAAAAAATATTAGTTTATCAATACTAAGAATTCTTCGCACAATACTAGACAAAATTCTTAACTTAATCTTTTTAAATCTTTGTTTTACTTTAAAAAGAAAAAATCTTTAATTTATGCCTAAAAAAATGTTAAATCATTTACCTGCTAGTATTAAAAATATAAAATAAATTCAAACTGCCAGTCAAAAACTTATTGTTGGCCTATTATGTATTGTCTAAATACTTTAAAGATAACTTAGAATAGATGTACTGCATAGAACCAATATATTGTCTTTTTTCATCATAATGGAGGTCGCGGGGGTGGAGTTGGCATTTTTTTTAAAGTCTAACCTTAAATTTACAATACTGGGAGTGAGTGCAAAGGTGGTTGAGCACTTGGTGAAGGTTCAGGTAGAAAAGGAATCAATAATTGTTGGAAATATTTATAGACCGCCTGCATCCAACTGTCGGGAATTTCTGGATTTTTTGAAGAAATTGTTTGTTTGGGCGATTTTAACATAAACATGATGGACAGGATGTTGCACGTTGTACAGTTAAATAATATTTTGAAACTTTTAACCTTTGTCGTTATTTCTGAACCAACCAGGGTTTCCATTTGAGCTGTTCCCTGATTGACTTGGTTTGTTGCGATACGCATATTGTAAGGGAGAGTGGTATTCGAGATAAACATCTCGGATCATTTTTGTGTATATAAAATAAAATTGGGCCTGATGAGCCGCTCAATACTTCACTTTGGAGCACTGGATCATTAACATGGCTCAATTTCAGGCTGACCTTGAAGGTCTTTGGGACAATTTATCAAATAGAAAATATTGATGAAAAGGTTGCTTTTTTGACTGACAATATACTCAATATTTTTGACTCATGCGCCATTAAGAGTTAAAAATTGTCGTAAAAGACCATACAGTCCATGGATAACGAAAATATTAAATTTATGAAAAATCTTCGAAACCAGGCGCTTAATCGTTTTAGAACCCGATCCTATCCATTGGAATTACTATAAACAGTTAAGGAATGTTACAACAAATGCTATATAGCGAAAAAAGGGCATATTTAAATCAAAAATTTCAAAAAACCCCTAGAGAGAAATGGGCTGAATTAAAAAAATTAAACATACTTAAAAATAAAAATAAGAAAATTCCGTCTGCGTAAAAAATGCCAATGAATTAAATTTTTTTTTCTCAAATACACAAAATAATAATAAACCTAAGCAAAATTTGTTAGATTTTTATGAGAATAATTTATTGTTCAACGAAACTTTTTCATTTTCCCAAATTAATGAAGAACTAATCTATAAGATTATTCTTAATATTAGTCCAAGGCTTTTGGGGCTGATAACTTAAACATTACCCTAATCTCTTTATGCTGTCCTTTCTTAATTCCATATATGACTATATTATTAATAGTTGTCTTATAAACTCTTACTTTCCCAAAAACTAAAACTTGCCAATGTTTTACCTTGGTTTAAAAGTGAATAACCCTACAGAATTTAATCAGCTCGTTCAATATCAATTTTGCCAACCTTTTCCAAAATATTGGAGAAAGTTATAGAGTTACAGATCTCCTGTTATGTTTATGGATTTCACGTTATTCCGCCTAAACAATCAGGTTTTAGAGTGGGGTATGGTTGCTCCACTGCACTTTATGATTTATGGATGATGTAGTTACTGCATTAGATGTGGGCGAGGTAACTGTTTTGGGCTATTAGATTACACCAAGGCATTTGATATGATTGACCACAACGTTATGGTATCTATTTTAAAGTACATTGGTTTTGGAGCAGTCTGCAACTGTTAATTTCTTCGTTTTTACTTTGAGAACAGGGGTTTGTCTTGACGGTAACGTGTTAATTATTAGCTGTCAAATCAGTGCTCAGGCAAACTTGGTCCACTTTTATTTAATATTTATATTTCCCAACTTAGTAAAATCTCTTAAACACTGTAAATATCATTTTAAGCAGATGATACTCAAAATATATGCTTCATTTAAGCCAAGTTTTGGAAATTATGACAAATCAAATAAACATTGACTTAGATAAACTTCGGGGCCGGAGGATAATTTGTTAAAAAAAACCAACTAAATCAACCGCTATACTTTTGCAACGAAAAGCTGAGAAACCCAAGCAGGAAACTATTAAACTTAAACCAGGTTAAATATAATTCCGTTTAAAACCCCCTGTAAAAAATTAGGGCCTTATAGATAAAAATTAAAATTTAATGAAAATCTTTTGTGTTTAAAGAAGTATTTACAATGTTAAAAATAATTTTCTCGCATAGATTTCATCTTTCAGAAAAAAACAAAGCCATGCTTTGTGAAACGCTGGTATTATCCCATTTTAATTTTGCTGATCATTTGTACGGTCCTTTTTTGGATAGTCTGGATATAAAAAGAATTCAGAGAGCTCAAAATTCTTGCCTCAGACTGATTTTTTGGAATCAGACGTAGGCAAAGAATTTCACACAAATTATCCGAATTGGGGTGGTTAACATGGAGCGGCGGCGTCCCTGCATTCCTTAGTTTTTTTTTAAAAAATTTTTAAAAAAATTTAAATGCCCTCCTTACTTGTTTCAAAAAATAAAATATAGGACTGATATTCATAATTTGAATATTCGTAGGTTAAATTTACTTACAATACCATCACATAATAGAGAAATATTTAAAAAAATCATTCTCCACCAAATTGCTTTGCTAATAAATAAATTTAAGGTTATGGAATTTTCCTCGTCAGAGCCTCGTTTAAGAAAAAATGATCCACTTTGTAAAATTAGAATACATTACACCCGTATTAACCTCCCATCCTCCTTTTCCCCTTAATTTTCTTTTTTTCTTTGTCTATCCTTTCACTTTCTCTCTTTATCTCTGTTTTTCTATCTTTTTTTCTATTTACCACTTTTTTAAGTTTTTTACCATTTAATAAAATAGTTATATATTTATATGTTTTTTTTGGGCTCTAGCAGCTGCTTCTATATGGGGAAGCTGATGTAGTCTTTTTATTCCAAACTTTTTTTTTTTTATTGTAAATTGTATGAATATGTTTTTTTTTTTTTGAATAAAAAACCATTTTTATTATTATTATTATTATTATATCATATAATTAATCATTATTCTTTGTCATTATTATAGTTTTATTTTATTGTGCTTTGTCGAAGAAATGTACAATCTTATGCCAATAAAGCGATATATTATTATTACTAAGGCGGTTTTATTCGCCCAATTGCTTGACCTAATAAGCAAAATAAGCGTAACATGATCAAATGCACCGCACAGATTATTCTCAAACTACGAACCAATGCGAATCTAAATTAAAATAAAATTAGCGCAAAAATATGTTGATTTATATCTATAAATTACGCTTTTAAACTGCAAATGGTTCGCAAATGACTAATTGAACATCGGCCTTATTAGGAGTTGTAGCAATAAAACGTTCTAATGAGGTATAAAAATAAGTCCAAACTAAAAACAACGTTAAAATAGCAATGACACCACATGTCCGATGAACCTATTATGACATACAGACACTACGTTCCTAAATTTCTTGATTTGCTCTTTTACATTCTTATATTTGTCAATCTGTTCATTGGCCTCTAGGTTATTAAAAATATATTCAAAAAGTGCCACCAACTATATACCAGATGATATGGACTTCAAAAAGAACAGTTTGGTAAAAATACTCATTTTGATATTTCTCTTGTTCCCCAGAGATTCAAAAGCAAACCTGGGATTTGGATATTTTCTAAATTTGATTAAATTTGATCGTCAAATCCCAAATTTTAAAATTATTCTTTGTTTTTCTTTAAATAGTTAAACTATTTCAAGAAAATGCAGATATTTTTGGAAATTTGGGATTTTACGATACAAATTTTAAGCAAATTTACGAAAAATACAGATAGAGGATTAAACGAGTTTGAATTTTCTGATTTTCATATAAATATTTAAAATTTAAGGAATAATACAAACATGTTTTTGAAACCCAAGCTTATTCTTTGATTTGCTCAAGTGTTTAGAACTGTTGGGTTCGTTAATCTGAAGCTTTTAAGGGCATAAGATTATACATCTCTTTAAAATGTTTTTTTTTTCTAAGAGTAACTAACAATGTCCAAAAGAATGAAAGAAAGATAAAAATAAACGTTAAAATGCCATAAAGAAATTCAAATTAACCGTTCGTAAGTTATCCTTGTAAATCTATTTAATATTGAATTTATGATATCACAATCCAAAACACCATCGTTTAAAAACCCCGTTTTATTATTTGACTCAAAACTATTAAAAATATACGTCTATTATAAATCTATATTTAGACGAATAAAGGACCCATAACTTACTAGTAAAATAAAGTATGAGTTAGAGATTTTATCTCACTAGTGAGTATGAAGTTTACTAGCCCGATGCCCTTAAAATCAGTCCAATACATAGTGTAAATTTTTTACCATTGCTTTATTTTACAATAAAATAAAAAACCCGAAACGTATTTAGATATACAGGGGAAGTTTAATTTGTATTTGATAAAATTTATCGGTCCCCTAACCTCCAGTTAACCTCACTTTGATATGTCAAATGGCAACCCCCATAGTGTGACACATCATTGTAAGCGGCAGAAATTTGATCCAACAGTAATAAGAAACTTTTTTAAAACGATGGACGTAGAAGCGACTTAGAAGTAAAAATGTGTGTTAATTAGTTTATCGTGTTCAAATAATTTATTTTATCAAATCTCAAAATGTGCGCCGTTATTGGAGAGAATAATAAAGTCTGTTTTGAAATTCTTCGCGAACGTTGGCGAAAGTTTGTCTGGTAATACCTCTGCATTCTAGTGTAATTCTACATTTGTTCTTGAATATTTGCAGGTGGCTTTTTGTACACTTTACTTTAAATAACCCCAGAGGAAAAAGTCTAGAGGAGTTAAGTCTGAGACCGTGCTGGCCATTCGATGGCACCTCGTCTGCCTATCCATGTGCCTGGAAACTGTTCATTGAGCCACTCTCGAACTGCTAAAGTATAGTGGGGAGGGGCTCCATCACTGAGTTCCATAGCACCATTTTCATCCACCTGATTTTCCAAAGATTGGACGATAGAAGGGTATATCGAATTCCATTTAAGAAGAAAGTTGATTCGTCAGAAAACAGATTTTTTTGATCAAATGAGGGTCTTCGTCAATTCGCTGGCACATTGATTCGAAAAAATTCTATTCTTCTATCATAATCGTCTTCGTTAAGTTCATGAAGAATTTGTATTTTGAATGGAAAAACTTATTCTTTTTAAAAATTTTTGTGCACGGAACCCGTAGAAATATTGGTCAGCTTAGAAATTTTTGGAATAGACAACGTCGGATCTTTTTGAACTGTCCTAGTACCTCAACCTGGCGTGCTTCGTCTAAAACCCTTTCATTAGTATTTTTCTTGTTGCATACACATCCAGTTTCTTTAAACTTACGCACCAATTCCATTACATATTTATGCCCAAGTTTTTATTTTGATGCCTCTCATTGAATACTCTGGTGGTTCTAGGCGCATCGATTTTCCCAGCCCCATATAGGAAAATTATTTCTATTCTTTTGCTAGAGTATACACCATCTTAAAATCAAGATTCTTAATTTTAAACTAACGATGTCAAAATGACAATCCTAACAGTAATATTTAACTGGTTCCTAAACGTCTTAAAAACTTGTGCTATTGCAGTGTTTTGCTGTAGCAGGTAACACAAAAAATAATAATTGGAATGAATGCACATTAAAATAGTCTGCGAGGAATTTCAAAACAAGCTTGTCTCGGCAATAACGGCCCACATTTTGAGCATTTGATAAAATAAATTATTTGAACATGATAAACTAATTAACACACATTTTTACTTCTAAGTCGTAGAAGCGTCCATCGATTTAAAGTTTCTTAGTACTGTTGGATAGCAAATTTCATGCCGCTTACAATGATGTGTCACACTATGGGGGTTGCCATTTGACATATCAAAGTGAGGTTAACTGGAGGTTAGAAGGTGACCGATAAAATTTTATCAAATACGAAATTAAACTTCCCCCTGTATATCTAAATCGACGTGTTTCTTTGTTTTTTTGGTGAGTGTTTTTTTAAAGATATTTAGGGTGGTTCGTTTTGAAATGAAAGCACTGTATAAAACAGGCTCCAAAATAACATGTCAAACAAATTCAATATTACAATCAAAACAACATTAGTTTTTGCTACTACTACACTATACTATTTTACTAAACCTATGTGCTACTGCTTATTGTTAATACTAATGTTTACATTGATCATCAGCACCCGGGAACACTTTTTTCGGGAACATTCACAGAAATTATGCTCTTCCCTGCATTATCGACAGCTTGAGATTGCTCACCCTGTATTTTTATTGCAATTTCGATTTTGTACGAAATTGATTCTTCAACGTATCTTTCAGCCACGGTTGATGATTTCCATGCGATTGAGGGTTATGAGGTCCCCTCCGTCATTGGTCAGGAGTTTTGCTGATGTGCGGCGTAAGCTATGACCAGTATATAATTTAGAGTCAGGCAGTTCCAAAAATTAAGCCACAGCATTTGGTATTTTGGAAATTTTATTTATACCCACACACTGAGAAGTACACTTCCTTCTGAAAATTAAAAAAATCTGTTGGTATGTACATTTTGGTCGTAATGTTTAATACTGCTTCACTAACTTAATAGGGTTTACCGTAAATCCTTCGTTTAAAATGGTAAAGCATCTTGATTTATTGGTTTTTGTTTCAGAGATTTAAATAACAAAGTATTGTCATTTGTCCTCGATGTTTTCTATAAACAACTTTATCAATTCTTCGCATCGACAGGCACCAGAAACGCCTATTAACGGACCACCTGAAATCGAAATATTATATAATTAAATATTATACAGAAAACCTTGAAGACAAGAAACGTGAAAAAATGAAAATGTTCCAGAACCATAAAAAGATTAAAACGTAAAAAGACAACTATAATGAAAAACAAAATGCATACCTTGGCTAAGAGATAATATTCATTTAAATCTTTTTGCAAAAATTGCTCGATTTCAGCTCTTCCTAAAACTTCGTAGACGTATAATTTCTGTATTTCGATTTAAGGAACGCTACAATTTTTTCATATCAGAGATATCGATTTTCTTATATATCTTAAGGGGTTTTTACCAGGGAATATTTCGTCCATAATGACGACGAGGTAAGTTTCTCACTTAAAATAAGAAATATGCCAGAAAAACTTTCTGTACCAATTGAACGCCTTTTTTTTTCATCCAAATTTCCAATTCACGAAATTTCCCTTATTGTAAAACTGTCTTGATTTCTTGGGATCGGGTTGGTTATTGCTCTATTAGCTTCTTCCTGAATTCCTTTATAAACTTGAGAGTGTTCCATTCTAGGATTTTTTCAGTTCTTGACAAACATAAATTTTTTTTTTAAATAAACAATCACCTTATGTTAAAACCGAAACCCTTTTTCAAAAATTGCATTGTTGCAAGAAAAAACCCAGTTTTTTACTATGTCACATAATCTAACAAATTAGAAAATACCAAATTTTTTTTTTCAAGGATTTTTTTCTATGGAACACGTGTGTTTTTAATATAAGTCACTGAGAAAATTGCCCCCGGGCCCCCAAGGCCAGGGCAAATTTTTCTCGGACTTATATGTATAATAAAAACACTAGTACCATAAACTATACCAACTAAAAAACCCCTTAAAAAAATAAATAAACAAAATTGTTGTCAAATGTCAAATCCCCAATGTTAAATTACCAAAGGATCATTAATACAGGCAATCCTAAATTTGTTAAGGATCTTTAAAGGCAAATTTTTTAGCGGGGAAGTAATATTTAAAATTTAAAAGGGACAGTTAACTCTTAAGAACAACTTAGGTTGGGGTATTCCAACTAGCCAAAAAACATTATAATAAGACTTTTCTGGCATTAAGGTCGCCAAATACGAGTCCTCAAATGTCATTAAAAAAAAGGAGTTTTTGGACTTTTATTGGTCACAAAAGGGTTTTTGAACCAAAAAAAGAAAACAGCCCTAAATGGACGTTATATTCGACATGTGTGCTACCTGTGACCTTTAGGCATTCCAGTGGTGTGAATTTTAATGCTCATTTATAAACCCGGAAATTCTTAAAGCAAGGTTAACTGGAAGTTTTGGTGCTTTCAAAATCAAATTTGGTGATATTTTATTACTTTATGTTTTCCTATCTTTATTGATCTATAAACCTTAGAAACGGAATATGTTTGATAGCAATAATACCTGCTATACCCCTTTATTATAAGGGGGATTATGATAATCCCCGCTTATAATGCCCTAATGCGCTAATATGGAAATTTTATTGCTTATCCAATTTTATTTTCTCACAATAAAGACGTTTATACAAAAATAATTTTTTTTTAAACAATACTAAAATTAAACTTTATTTCCAAAATAAACATTACAATTTTAAAATGTCCGAAAATGTAGCTGATCCCACTATAGAAGGGTGGTTTTTTTTGTGATGGTAGCAGCGGTGGTAGCATAACGCATTTTGTATAGAAGAACAGTCCATTAAAGAATTTTCAATACGATACGGAATTAACCTCGGAATTAACTGAATTGGCAATCTTTTTGGTATTTGTTTTTGGATGAAATATTTTCTTCTATTTTCCTTCAGCTACTGAAGAGTTTTTCCATTTCCCATGTTTTTTAGCGTTTAAAACGAAGCACCTCAACAAGTAAAGTTGACGATGTGTGACGAAAACAGGGGCCCGGGTGGGCCTGCATTATCCAGTTTTAAAAGGGTCAATGTTGGGGCGCTTCCTATGGTATTTTTCCAATGGGTTGTACTGTAAACGACCCTTTCTATAGGTAAGAAAGAATCTTGCCCTTTTTTCCAGCGGTCTTAATGTTGTGTACTTTTTTTTTTAAATTTAAAGCGCCTAAATTTTTTCAATGATAGTAAAACTTTTGAAGTTGAAGTTTTAGTTTCTTGTACCTTTTTTAAACCAAGACTGTTCCTCTATCTTCAAGTCATAATTCTTTTTACCAACTCATCTCGTCTTAAACCTCCAAAAAAACCCATTACCAATATGACTTTGTGTACCAAGTAGATATCATCAGGAGCCTTCTTAATAAATTTTAATATTTGTTCCCCCTTTCCAAAACTTTAGACTTTTTCGGGGCGTATCCTTTTGACTTAACTTTTAAAAAAAAAGAGACGATGGAATTGGAAATGTTTATATTTTCATGACCATCAAGTAGACCTTAGGGTAATACTTGGTCCAGAGAGAGTTCGAGTATTTTTCCGACTAAAAAAAATAAAGTTTGTTAAAATATGTATTAAAATAAAATCAATAACTTACCAGTTCCTGGAAATATGCCATTAAAAAGTTTTGGAAAGAATTGGGTTTCCCTCTTTCCAATACCAAATATGCCATACTCCCGATCATACTGTTGCCGATTTAACGGCAAAAGATTTTACTTCAGTAACAGGAAAGGGGCAACTTTTTTTTTATTTTTGGAATAAAAAAATTAAAAATTTATTAAAAAATTTTTTGGAAAAAAAAAAGGGTTTGGGGAATGACCACGGGTTTTTTATTGCATTATATCAAGAAACAGGTCAAAATTTTAGCCCTCGGGCCGGGAGGGCCCCCTATTTTTTGACCTTCGGGGCATTATAGTCCCATAACCCCCTTTGGGATAAGAGGGGAAGAAAGGATTTAGGGGGCCTGAACCCCATGGAAAAAAAATTTTCCCTTTCCTCAGATTCTCACCCTTGAAAAAATTGCTAAAGGGAAAAGGGTTTTACCAAGAAGTTTTCGTAATAAAAATTTAAAAAAATGGGTGATTTTTGGATCTTTTGGAACTTTACTTTTAAAGGGAGGGCTTTAAACTTTTTAATAGAAAAATTTTAATTTTATATAATATTGTTACGGATTTTAGTTATGTTTAGTTAATAGAAATGAAAAAATTAGAAATATTTTTTTGGGGTTAATATTATATCATAATAAAAAAATTGTTTACCTTATTTTTTCCCTTTTTTTGACCGTCATTGCGGATTATCCTGAGGGCGCGGGAGGCATCCATTTTCAATTTTTCTTACATCCTGAGTAAAGGAATCCTTCCAGCCAATTTGACTTTTCCAGACATTTATTTTGCCACTTTACTAAAAAAAAGCGAAAACCGCACGGGCCATTTTAAATTTTATCTTTCAAGAGAAAAGGTTGACAGACAGTTAAAGGTTAAAGAGTTGTCAAATTTCTTCGTTAAAGTGTTGCCAAGAAACTTTTTAAAACCCTTTGATATCCAAAAAAAAGGGTTTAAACCCAGGATCCGTGTTTTTATAGGGGGGTGTAAAGGAACAATATAAAGGTGGCCGAAAAGGCGATTACCTATAATAAATTAAAACCTCTTATTTTTCCAAGAACCTACCTCTCCCACAGATGGTATGTAATGGTTTTGGAGGGGGATAAGAGGATCATATGGAAAAAATTTTTTTTTGAGGTTTCCGGTATTTAAACCGGTCAAAAAATAGGAGGGGGATTTGGAAGGGGAGTATGGATTACTTTATTGTGGGTTAGTTGTAGTTAGTTTTGTTTTTCCCTTAACAGTCGGGGATCTGGGGATGATTTTCCCACCCATTTCCCAAACCCGATTTTAAAAATTTTATGTTTTATAAAATATAAAAATATTATTTTTTTTTTCTACATGATAGTACCAAAATACCACTTTTTGTTTTTTAAATTTTTTTTTAAAAAATCCCCTTTGGGGAAAAATTTTTATAATTTTATATATATATATATATATATATATATATATATATATATATATATATATATATATATATATATATATATATATATATATATATATATATATATTTTAATATATTTTTAATATATATATATATATATATATATATATATATATATATATATATATATAAAAATTAAAAATTATACAATGGAAAAAATTATTAGACGTTTAGAAACAAATCAACAATTGAAGATCCCGAATCATTTGTTATTTAAAATTTTAAAATTTTTTGGGTTTTGGGACCGTCCCTTATTTTAAAAAAATCGAAAATTTAAATGGGGATAAGGTTAAATTTTAATTTTTTGGCCCCATATGTAAAGGTTTAAGTTTTTTGGGGATAAAAATAAAAATTTTGGGGATTTTTTTTTTTCCAAAAAATTTTTTTTTGTTTAAAAAATTTTTTTTTGCCATTTAGAAACAGGTTTTCCCCCCCTTTTAATTAATGTTTTGGCTTTTTTTTTTTTTATGTTCCCCCTTTTTTTTCCAAAAAAATTTTAAAAAAATGCTATTTTTGGAAACCCGATTTGGGCATGGGTTTTTTTTTAAATACCGTAACTCGGAATTAAATTTTTTTTTTTTTTTTGGGGATTTTTTTTAATTTTTCATAAAATCGAAACGGAAAAAAAAAAATTTTTTTAAAAAATTGGGTTTTCCGGTTTTTTTAAAATTTTTAAAAAAAAATTTTTTTTAAAAAAAAATTTTTTTAAAAAAAAAATTTTTTTTTTTTAAAGGGTTTAAAATTTTACACATAGCTATAAAATTAAATTCTGAACAACTTATTCCTTTTAAAATTTTTTCGATATTTTGAAAATAAAGGAACCCCAACAAAATTAAAAATTTTCTGCCAAATAAAAAGACAACGGGATCGTTTAATTTTTTTTTTAGGTTTTAATGATGCAGAGTTGATCTGCGAAACCCATTTTTTTTAAACGTCAAAATTTAATTTTTTTTTTCCTATTGCATACTTTTGGCGGTCACTGTATATATTTAATAAAAAAATTTTTTAGAATTATAAATTTTAAAATTTCGTATATCAATATTTAAATTTTTATGGGAGACTTTTTTTTTTAATAAGTTTAAAAAAAAAAAAGTTTTTTTTTTTAAAAAAAGTTTGCAGGGGCCCAAAAATTTAAATGCAACCATAGAAGCCAAAATTTATCGGTGGGATACAAGGGGGTTTGTAAAAAAACGTTTTTTTTTTCCATAAAAAATTTTTTTTCTTTTTACAAAACCCCCAAAATTTTAAAAAAAAAGATGTTTAAAAACAAATTTCAAATGTTAAACACTGTTATTTATTTAAAAACTTTTTTTTTAATTGTTTTTTTATTAAAAAAAAAATAATGATTAATTATGAATTAAAAAAATTTAATTTTCAAAAATCAAAAAAAAAAAAAAAAAGTTTTTTAATGAAAAATTTAAAAAGTTGAGTATTTAAAAATTATTTCTAAACATCCTTTTTTTTTTTTGATAATTTTTAATTGTCAAAAAAAAAAGGGAATTTTTTTTAAAACAAAAGTAATTTTTTTAAAATTTTAAACTGATAAATTTTAAAATATTTTTTTAAAAAAATAACTTTTTTTTTGTAAACCTTTAAAAATAAAGTTTTTATGCGGTAATTATTTTTAAAAAGGTTTTTATTAAAATTTTTTTAAAAAATTTTTTTTTAAACATAAAGTTTTTTTTTAATATAAGACTAAAATATAAAGTTTTTTTTAGTTATTAATTTTTTTAAAAAAAAAAACATTTTAACGTTTTTAAAAAAAAAAAAAAAAACAAAAAAAAGGGAAAACCCCCTTTTAAATTTTTTGAACAGAAAGTAAAATTGTTTATTAAATTTTGTGCGGCACGGGCATCCAAATGTTTTTATCTTCGTGGATCAAAACAAAAAATCCATACCCGGGGACGAAGAGAACCCCATTCAAAACCCAAAAAGGTCATTTTTAGCATTTAAATTAGCGGTTTTTTTTTGTATTTTGTTTTAAGGGTTGATTTTTATTGTAATATATTTGCGAGCTTTTTTTTGGAAAGTTTTTTTTTCCCCGGGTTTTAAAAATTTTTCTTGAAAATTTTTTTTTTAAAAAAGGGGTTTTTTTTTGGGAAGGTTTTTATTTTTTTTTTGCCGTGACTAATTTAAAACACCATATTTATTTATGATGTTTATAACCAAGCAAAAAAAAATTTTAAAAATTTTTTAAACCTTTTTTTTTTCAAGGAAAATTTTTGAAAATTTGAAAAAAAAAAGAAAAAAAAAAGGGGTTTTTTTTTGTTTCCCCGAACCCCTGGTGAAGTCACCCCACATGTTCCCTTTAAAATTTTTTTAAAAAAAAAAAATAATACAAATTATTTTTAAATTTAAAAAACAAAAAAATAAATAAAAAGACATTCTTAAAAAAAAGCCCATTTTTTTTAAAAAATTTTTTTAAAAAAAGAGAGACAAAAATTGGGGAAATTTAAAAATTTTTAGTTTTTGTATAAAGAATAAATTTTTTT
>JAHBCN010009025.1:80270-141519 GCA_019359885.1 Listronotus oregonensis | reverse complement strand
TGAATTTGGTTATCTAGTGCCTTAATTGAGGACGCGGGAAAGCGCCACTCAGGAACAATTAATGAGAATATCTTCATACCTCAAAAAGCGTATATGCTAATACAATAAATTTGAAGATGTTGCATGCTTGTATATTTTACAAAGGCTCTAAATAGAGCCAATTCAGAGCTCTATATAGACTAAGGCTTTGAATATATTTTACGATATTATTTTGAACTAGAAGGAATAGTGGAAAAATTAAAATTAATAGGTATGTCTGAGATTAACTTGTAAATTTAGCAAATTCCGCTACAAATTAGGCTATTTCGGGCTACCGCCGCTACCCCGCTACTATCAAAATATTTCGCTACAAATAGCGGAATTCCGCTACAAACGGCAACACTGGTCGTGGGGCCGGGTAGCCGATAGGCGAGGAATCTGTGCCGGCAGGAGGGATAGTTTACGCAGCTCGCTGAGACTTTATTAGAATATCCTTAGACTTTGCTTAAGGCACCTATGACACAAAGTCGAAACCTGTTCTTCGTAATTTTTCGTAAATTTTTAGAATTTGTCGGTTTAAATTAATTAAAAAAAACATTCATTAATAGACAGATCAGTAAAAATTTGACAAGTCAAAAAAAACTTGGTCTAATTTTATATCTCTAGATGCCGAGGTTTTTAATAGGAACTTGGCACATATTTTACATAAGTGTTTTTTCTATAATTACATAAAAATTGCATGTGCCTTATGTCACTTTTCTTTCGGAGTGACGATATATTATTCCATAATTATTCTTGAATTTTTACAGTGCGATATCCATTGAGTTAATTTTTGGAGCTCAGAACGTATCAGACAGTACCGAACCTACCCAGCAACGTCAAAGATCTTCTAATTACGTTATCCATCCAGATTGGGACGTCAATACCATAACAAATGACTTGGCAATAGTAAAACTATCTGAGCCGGTAACTCTGAACCAGTATGTACAGATTGTGAAGCTTGCGGATGGTAGCGATACCTATGCGGGATCGCAAGGTACTATTCAGTAATTTTTTATTCATTTTTAGTAAATACAAAATCTGGTAAACATAAAGTTATAAGCACAAATGATTATATGACATATTAGCCCCACTTCTTTGTCGCCAGCGACATTAGTCCAGTAACTAAAGACCTGAAAGTACCCAAAGCTGTAAATAAATCTATACAGTTTTTCCTTGTGGCGCAATTTTTAGGTGTTCGCGGAGGCTTTCGAGCGAGAAAAAGTTTATCACGTTTCCAACGTGGGAATCCCACCAAAGTCCCAAAAATGAGTTTTTCGCAAATATCTGCCAAAATATGCGAATTAGAGGATTTTTGTTTGACAAAAAATAAAGATCACCTCGAAATCTACAAAAATGATTCTTACCATTTTTTTTCGCAACACTGATATTTTTCGCGAAAAAAACCGTCGGCAAATCCATAATATTCTACACTGAATAGATGTGGTAGTTTCTTACCGAATTTCTGGTCCACGGGTTTGGAAATGCATTGTTGTCCGTCTGTTGGACTGTATTAAAAAAAGTACATTTAGAAACTAGACACTGTAAGCTTTCAAGTGATGTGCGCTAAAAGGCATTTCAATAGATGATGAGTTTTTGATTCGCGTTTATTCTACAGATTTTCTAGAATGGAAACGGCTAAAAAATGCAGATGGGCAAAACAATTTTATATCAAAACGCAAGAAAGATGGTGAAGGACATTTTCTGGAATAAATGAACACTTGCCAAAGTCATTATAAAAAAGAAATGTTAATAACAAACCATTTTTTAAAAAATATCAATAAATTAATGAGATACTCTGAAAATATTGTGAAAAAACTTTGACCGCTTTTTTTAATATTCTACAAAAATCTGAATGGACCCAAACTCATAAACAACATAGGTACGGGTTTTCTCATTCCAAAGAACTTTGAATGATTAAAAAATGTCCATTATTGCCCGAGTAATGGAACAATTCGTCCGCCAGCCTGTAAGTAAATCCATAAAGATAGCGGCATTCTAGCATTCTAGAGCGGCAGCTGAAATGAGGGGACTTTTGGGTCCCGTTATCTCGAAAACTATCGATCTTCATTTTTTGTCTAAACAAAAATTCTCCAATTTGAATATTTTGGCAGATATCAGCCCTTTACCATCTGTTATTGTTGTTAATTTTTTTCGCTCAAAAGCATTGCCGAAGAAAGAATTACGCCACAAGAAAAAACTGTATAGAATTATTTACAGCTTTGTCCCTTTATTTGCTGGACTACATCCCGTCGAGAAAAACCTATTTTGTGTTTAAAACGTGTTGCTGCGGCAGTAGCTATTTATAACTGTCCTAATGAGACCCTCGCATATTTTTTGCTCTAAAAACACGTCAGATTTCTCCTTTACTAAATAACCATCTGCCAAATATCTTTTATCAGAAAAAAAAAACTAATTTCGGCGTAATTACGATTTAAAGTAAACGGCTCAGGACAACGGGAGGTCTGAATTCCAATATTAGTTCCTTTTGCTCCGCTCCTTTATTTCATACAGAGCAAAAACAGAAAATCTATCGCGTTCCTTTATTCCGATTTAAATAAATCGGTTTAATTTTAATTTAATATGCAACATAATAAATGTAATGGGTAATTACACCATCAAAATGCGTCGCAATTAACACAAAAAAAATCAATTTCAGAAAAAATACTCCGGATTCAATTTTTTTGATAACAATTCCACTCATGTTTAAATAACCCCATTTAAAAGGTCAAAAATCGAAACTTGTTGAAACGGAAAAAAATGTAACTGGCTACAACAAATCGATCATTTTACGGATCTGTCAATCGGTGCCTAAGTAGCGACTGAATTGTATATTATTGATTAATAAAGATTTTGGTTTTAAGTTTGTTTTATTCGCGGAATTGTCTCAGCAAATACCATTCTTGCTCAGATTTTGAGTCGGATATTTTTTGCCTAGTCTTAAATATTTGGTTTCGGAAATTTAACTCAACTCGTTTCCCAAAATCCCCGAGCAAATCTGAGCCCTTATGGTATTACCAATTACCTACGATAACCTTTCATTAAATGTGAAGTTTTTTGACCTTTGTAGTTTTTATTTAGTAGCGACAAGTTCTGAGTCACCTTGCATACACGAAAGCAATATTGCCAGATTGCTTGCTTAGCAGCTGGGTGTGGTTAAATGTTAAATGTTTTGCCTATAGGTACCATCATAGGTTGGGGAAAGACCTATGACGACCAACAAGCCGTTACCGATATCCTTCGTTACGCCACGAATACAGTTTTAAGTAACGATCAGTGTAAAGCTGCAGATTCGAATTATGATGCCATCATTCAGGATGTTCATTTATGTTTATCAGGAGATGGTAAGACTTTTATGCTATTTCCCCCCCTCCTTAGCGTCGCCATTAAATATTTCACCTGTGAATAACTTTTTAAAGCAGGGTATCTAAATCAGAAGTTCTTAACTTTTTGTCTACACTACAATCGCTTAATAACAGAAAGTTCTAAGAGCCTTTTTAGTATTTGAATAAATATGATATATGACTGAGCAAACTTAATTCGCTATACCCCGGGACCAGGACCGAAGTGGTCCCATTGTTTAGAAACGTTCCAGGCGAGTAACCCAACGAGAAGTTATTGAAAAGATCTTCAGATCTCAGGGTATATGCATTACTCTTTCACGTGATTTTAAATTAACATTAAATTTGGCAATTGGGGCATCAAATGCCTTTGTCCGCTTTCCCGCCTCACAAATGCACTCATTTTCGCTAGCGCAAAAGAAATTTACCCTTATTCAACTTTTACTTTTTTTAGGATCCTTTCCTTCTAATCTGTCTACTCTTTTTTAAGTAGCAATGAACTTCACTGAACTATCGTATATTAATGTATTTAGAATCACCATTTTGTCAAGAAGTTTTTAGTATGGAAGTTGGCCAAGGAAGTTTAAAGGTTTATGGAAGGCCAATGCTGTGAAACAAAATTTTCCACGCCTGCAGGGAGCGGGGATACGGTAAAAAGCCCTGCGAAGTTTGCGCAATGAATAGTAGGTCAGGTCCGGACTTTCATAATTCTTTGTTACCATGTATAAAGTTGATTTTATCAAATGCCAAATTCAAACTAACTATACTTTCACTGTTTTTTTTTTCTAATTTTTTGCACAGAATTGTTGGACGACAACGGGTATGTTTATACGTGCCGCGTCGTTTGCACACAAAAACGTGACTCCGGCTTTGTCCCGAGGATAATGTGTTGCCTACCTACACACCGATTTATCAGTGGAATTCGTAGAATTTTGATACTGCGCAGAATCATAAGGAAACCTTTATGACAGTTATTTTCATAGTGGGCCAGACATTTTTTGATCAAATAGGCCATAGTATTGGACTTCGATAAACCTTCAAACTTACTTGAAGTTTGCATGTATTAGTGTTGCCGATGTGATAAATAATTTTTACTTTCGGGTATAATTGTTACTTGTAGTATGTATCATAGATCAGAACAGCTCTTTGATTGCATCCAAAAAACCGTTCGTCTTATTGTTGGCCCCATTCTTATAAAAAAGGATCCCTCTTTTGCTTACCTACGAGCTATCCGGAACTTGTGGCTCACGGCTTCTGATCCCAGGAATTAGCTAACACAATTTCTTCCCTAGCAGCTTTCAGTAGTGTCACTGTTATGCATACTTTTACAATCCATCAGAATGGGCCCTTTTATTCCTACAGTGCCTAAACTGTAAGTCGAAAGTCCCGTGTTTAAAAATTGCCTCTTCCGTACTTAAAACACCCTCCATACAGTAGAACTTAGTCTCTAAGTCCTAAGCCTTTATGGACTGTCCCAAAAAGTGTCCAAGATATAAAAGAAACTTTTTTTGCTTTAAGTCTCATTAAAACAACAAAACAAATTTTTCAAAATATTAAGTTAAATAGTTACCTATAAATATTCTTATTTGCCCACAGGAAACAAAGGCATCTGCCTGGGAGACAGTGGCGGCCCTATCGTAGCCAACGGGGTTCAAATTGGTGTCAGTTCTTTCAACTGGTTAAGTTGTGAAGCTAGCAAACCTTCTGTGTTTGTAAGACTTACGAAGTACGCACAATGGATTAAAGACAATACAGATTAGTTCTTTTTTGTTTATTGTTTATTTTTTTTAAGTAAACAGGATTTAAATTTGTTTGTATTAAAAAAAAAAGTTTTTAAAGTTGTTTATTTATCTTTTACTACAAAACACTTTTTTACCAGCTAACTTGCAATGGTTGCAAGTATGATTGTTGGTGGTCAAATCTTGCAACTGAATTTGAAAGCGGTTATACTCATCCGATTAAGCTTAAATTCTGCTCACACGTTTAGATTGCATGACCACCGTCCAAGTATATACTTGGACGGTGATAAACAATGCATGGTTAGCTAGGTGACGTCATTCTACATCCAATATGGCTGGTATGGATATCAAATAAAAGGATTCAAGAGAAAAAAATCAACATGGCAGAGGACAAGATGGCCGCCATACCAATTTTAAAGAGTTATAACTAGGCAAAGGTTAGGGATAGCTGGGTGATGAACAGACTTAGAAACACGTCTAGGGATCATAAAGTAATGTTCAGGGTCCCAGACCTTACTTATTTTCTCAGAAACGAAATGTATGGGATTAAGTAGTGTAAGTATGTATTTTGAGTGCATGCGTACCTGCTACCTTGGGCCGACGGCTAATTAACAGGTACCCCGTGCTAAAGGTAAGTAAAAAAATATTAACTTTTCTTATATATTCTCAGTGCTGATTTGTATGATGTTTTAAGAATTTAGCTAAAAATTAATAATTAATGCTTCCAGACACGTTCCGACGGCGGTAACTTTTACCAGACGCTATAAAGCTCTCAAAAATAATGTAACTTTACTTATACTCTAGGAGGAATCGGCGCATGAGTACAGAAAACTATTCCACCTTAATTTTTTTATACGATCCCCTAAATTGCCCTACTGATGATATAAATGCATGTTGCCATGGGGCAACCTGGTGCCATATTGTTTAAACCGAAATGGTTTAAACAATTGCAAGGAGTTATTATTTCCAACCGGACAAATCTTCTTTATATTTTTTATTAAAATACAAATAAAAAAGGTCCAATTACTTTTTACGATAAAGTTAATATTTTTGGAGATATGAATTTTTAAAGGTTCAAAAAATCTTAAATTTGGGTTACTTTTGACCATGAAAAAAACGAATGTGAATATCAAAACGCGGTGTTCCCCAGAGCATGGGTATTTTTTTTTCTTTTCTAAATCTTCAGTCAAAAATCATATAGTCGTATTTAACTTTCTCGAGCAAATCTCGAAAAAGTTTTCCTTCAACGCCCCCTAGTTGACGAAGTACAAACTAACCGACACCAAAAAGGACGACATTTAAGAGCTTTAATTTTTTTTTTAACGGGTACCCACTCAAACCACTTTCGATAAAAGATGTGGGAGATATAGCTATTTAAAAGTTGCATTATTTATCATCTTCCCCCACCCTTATTATTGGAAATACGACAAAAAGTCCCTAACCAAACTGACGCAGAATTGATTAGTTTTTGCTGATGTTATTAAAATTGTACCAAGTACCAGCTATTTTTGGAGAAAAAGAGGTTTTTTTAATTTACCGTTGCGGTTGCGCCATCTCGCGTTAGTTCTAAAAACTTAAAAATAATTTTCAGCTATTCTCTTGACCACTTTTACAAAAAATATTTATTCCTCAAAGCTGTGCAATAAATGGTTTCCGAGATACAGCCGGCGTCCTTTTTTATTTGGACACCCGGTACATACCAACACACCCTTCTTGTGTCTAGGATGCATAACTGAGTACCTACCCAATATATTATCTGTGTTGAATTAAAAGTGAAATACAAGGCTGATAGAGAGATAGAGACTCGTGTATAGCATATACAAGGTGATTCCTAGGTTGACGCTTTTTTAAACTGTATATAGAACTCATCAAAATAAACAACTTTTTTAAATATTTTTTTCGAAATACTAAAAAATAAGGAACTTACATTTATTTAGTGTGTCGAATACGGTCCTGTCTTAAGTAAGTTTTCAACGACCAAGTAGTCTTCCGGCTGTAGTGCTTGGACAGGTTGAAGGTGATTTTCCCGCAATGTTGTCCACACTTTTTTTTGACTTAAACCTACCTGACCGATCACTCGGGTACTTGGATCCAGAATCAGCCCGCAATGGAAACCGTCGCGCGTACAATTTTAAAGCAACGGTCGCAGATTAACGACACTCTCCATAAATAAGGAACATATCCATGTATTCATTGTTTTTGGATTGTGCCATTCTCCCGATTTAACAATGATTTAAAATTAAAATTAATCCTCGCCTCGTCCGGTAAAAGCAATGCAGTATGACTGAGTAACACTGCGTGATTAACAAGACAAAAAATAAACGTAAATTGAAATAAACTATCTTTTTATGCTCAGGCCCGCACTAGACATACTTTCAAATAAATGTATGTAGCTTTGTTATTTTTGGGTTTAAAAAAAAATATTTAAAAAACTTGCTTATTTTAACGAGTATTATACACAGTTAAAAAAAGCCTCAACTTAGGAATCACCCTGTATTTTCATTGATATACATAGGTTCGATCAACGTCAGCGTTGACCGACGGCGTTGGTAGAACACTAAATACAGCCTTAGCGTCTTCTTGTAGGCAACTAGATACATGGGTGACGAACAAAAACAAATTTTACAAAAAAAAACACAGATTTTATTTAAAATCTAAATGCAACAACATTTCCAAGTAGACTTTTAAAAGTTTAAAACATCATTGATATATTATGGACACATCACACGTATTTTGACATCAAAATATTGATTTTAATTTTATTAACAATAACAGCCATGTGGCATGCAGAGTTTCAGCCGTTTTAGCCCATGACATTTATATAAAAACTAAATAAAAAAGTTTAAATTTTTAGTAGCAAAATTGACGATAAGAAGTAGTTCAATAATTCTACCTAAAAGAGTAAGAGTCGTTCTGTAGATCTAAGAATTGTTGTGAAATTTTACAGCGCAAATTATTTTCATATTTTGATACAGATTGTTACACAGGGTGTAAAAAGTATAAGTATAAATGGAGAGTGTTAAAAGTACGCAAGAACTGGATACGTCGAAGTGAGGCTTGTGTAGAAACTAGATATTAGGCTTAATTTTGTGGTAAGTACAATTATTTTTTAATTACAAATAAAAACCACAAATAAAGTAGAAGAAAAAAACGTAACTTTTACGCAGAGGAGGCTGGTACATAAGAACTGCGGAGCTCCATACCGTCCAAAAACAGAAAATATTACATTAAAAAAGGGCACGCCACTGTTTTTATCAAAATAAAAATCAGTTTGTAATCTTTATTGGTTGCTAAAAAAAAGAACCTCTTAACTTTTTTCGTTAGACACTCGGTTTTGGATTAAAAATAAAATGGGTTTTTACATATTTTACAATGAAAATTTTAATTAGGGTAACAGTATGTAAACCTATTTTATTTTTAATTCAAACCGTTTGTCTAACGAAAAAGAAAAGAAGGATTCTTTTATTAACTAATAATAGATTATAAAACGTTTTATTGACCAGTGGCGTTAAAATGTAATATATTTTGGTCAATATCAACGGTTCAAAATAATTAAATTTTTATTAAATTTAAATGTTCTCTTTTTAAAATATATAAAAATTAATATCCCATTTGTTTTTTTAAACAATCAAATTTCTCAGTTAACCCCATCTACCCGGCGACAAAATCAAAATTCAAAACCATAACTTTTGTAGTGCAATTATCCCATACCAAGTTAAATGTCAAAGCAAGGAAATCTTGGTTTTTTAAAACAATTAAACTTATTTCCTAAAGATGCGGGCGTTTGGAAAATGTAGGAAATGATAAATACGAATGATAACCTTCTTTTTCTAGAAAAAATTCTAAAATCTTTTTCTACTTGAATTTTTGGTACAAAGCTTTTGACAAACTCGAATAATTTCCAGCATTCTCCTCCCCTATTATGATTTTCTCAAATCGCCATTGGATATGGCCTTTCATAAACGTCACCTGTACTATGTATAATATCTGGTATTTCTAAAATGCAAGGTGTAAGAAGTAGGATGTTCACGATTTTAATGGCGATAGTGTAGCTCAAAACAAGTCAAAAGTTTATATGACATATGTCAAAACTTGACAGATTTTGTCTAAACGATATCAAAGTTGCAAACTTTGGAAGCAATTATTTGTAAAAAATTGAACAATTGAAAACTTTAATCTTAATCGCTTATCAGTAAATTCATTTGCTAATAAAATAAACTTTGTTTTAAATGTTTAATTTACAAATGAAAAAAATTACCGTTAAAATTTAAAAAACAATTGGCAACAGCGCCACCCAGAAGCGTGCAGTCATGCATTGTGTAATGGTGGGGGTTTTTTTGATTCGTTGTATGTCAAAATATTTTTAAATTGGGGAAGATATGCCGATATGTTATTAATTTACGGCGAGGCAAACAAAAATGCTAATCTAGCAGCTCAAATTTACCGCAAAAGATTTCCACGATGGCTAGATCCGTTTAGGCCAACAAAGGCTGAATGTATGCAGCCCAAGGGAAAACTAAATAAGGATCTGAATACATAACTGTGAAATAAGAGATAATGTTGAAAATTTGGAAGAAAATCCTGGTATAGTAAAATTATGCCGCGAAGTAAACTCATCACATACCATAGCCTACAGGACCTTACGAAAAAAATCTACTTTATCCCACCACCAACGTGTACAAACTTTACTACCTGCATTTTAATGGGGGGGCCCTGTAGAAACTAGAGGATGACATTTGGAACAACTTATTTAAACTCAAATGTAGTTGTTTCTTTTGTTTTATAATTAAAGACTGTTCATACTTCAAGTAAAATAAAAAAAGTGCTGTCCTAAAACATTCTTTGTGGATATTCAGTTTAATTTTGTGGTAAGTACAATTATTTTTTAATTACAAATTTAACCCCAAATAAAGTAGAAGAAAATCCACAGGGGAGGCTCGTGCATAAGAGCTGCGAAGCTGCATATTCCAAAAAAAAAAAACAAAAAATAGAAAATGAGCCGAACAAAACTTTATTGTTTTTTTTCTAATTAAAGTATTTTTATTGTTTCCTTATTTTTTGGAGGGTTTTGCACCAGCCGCCACTTTGTAAATATACATAACTGTGAAATAAGAAATAATGTTGAAAATTGTGGAAGAAAATCCTGGTATTAGTACATTATGCCGCGAAGTAAACTCATCACATACCATAACCTACAGGACCTTACGAAAAAATCTACTTTATCCCTACCACCGACGTGTGCAAGCTTTACTACCTGCATTTTTAATGGGGCACGTGTAGAAACTAGAGGATGACATTTGGAACAACTTATTTAAACTCAAATGTAGTTGTTTCTTTTGTTTTATAATTAAAGACTGTCCATACTTCAAGTAAAATAAAAAAAGTGCTGTCTTAAAACATTCTTTGTGGATATTCAGTTTAATTTTGTGGTAAGTACAATTATTTTTTAATTACAAATTTAACCCCGAATAAAGTAGAAGAAAATCCACAGGGAGGCTCGTGTATAGAGCTGCCCAAGCTGCATATTCCAAAAAAAAAAACAAAAAATAGAAAATGAGCCGAACAAAACTTTATTGTTTTACTAATTAAAAGAAGTATTTTTTATTATTTCCTTATTTTTTTGGAGGTTCTGCACCAGCCGCCACTATGTAAATAAACATATCTTTAAAAAAGTGTAAATATGTAAAACCCCCAAAAAAACGTTCGACATTCGACTCGATGTGATGAAGCGAGCGCGGTGTTGCAGGATTTTTTAAACTTTAAAAAGCCATATTTCGAAAATAATTAACTTTTGACCCATGTGTTTTGGCTTTTTTGACTTGTTTTGAGCTCCACTATCGCCCATTAAAATCGTGAGCATCATTCCTTTTACACCCTATATTTGTAAAGCTAAGTCCAAATACTCATGTGAACTGTTATTTATTATCAAATTTTTTTAACATCTATCTATATTTCAAAAAGAGTATCTTTATTATACAAATATTGGTTTAATAATACTATGAATTCTTCGCACAATACAAAAAAAAATTCTCAAATTTATCTTCCAAATCCAGGATCTACTCTAATAAAACAATCTTTATGATTTAAATTTTTTCTATCATTCACCTGCTAGTCTGAACACTTTAAAGATAATTTAAATATATATTTATTGCATAGAATCTTAAATGACAATAAAGTAATATTATTATTATTACAGTATTTTGTAATTTTATATCATAAAAATAAATATTATGATTTAATATATATTGTTCCGTGACACCCGTATAAAAACACGGATCCTGGTTTTACACCTTTTGTGCAAATCAGGTTTACAAACGTTTCTATGGTAACACTTTAACGTAACGTAATAATGACAACTGTTTAACCTTCCAACGTCTGTCAACTTTTTTATCTCGTCGGAATACAAACTAAACTGACTGGTGCGGATTTCCTTCGCGCTTTATATAGTAATGTGAAAGAATGGAAAAGTCTAGAATTAGCTGGAAGAGATTCTTTTACTACAGGATGCCAGAAAAATGTGAAAGGGATATCTCCAGCACTCAGGATAATCCGCAATGGCCGTTGAAAAGGGAAAAACTAAGGTAACCTATTTTTAATAAATTATTAACCTAAATAAAAATAATTCTAACCTTTTACAATTCTAATAACTAAACACTAACTAAAGTCTGTAACAATATTGTAGAAATAAAAGGATTTAATATTCCATAAATCCAATTTCATATGATAACAAAAAATATTGGTATTTTTTGAATATTGTCATAATGCCTATTATCATAAAAATACGAAAAAAACTACTGATCTACCTGTGAAAATATTGCTCTTCCTTCGGAACCTTTGACAGTGGCCAGCAGCAAACTGGGAGTCTGCCAGGTCTCTTCTGCCCCAAGACTTGCACCTGTACTGTATAATCCTTGCCACCGTGGTGGATTTCAACGGCAGATGGCGTTCCCAACAGGCGCTATGGGACTTGAACCGTTACCACTACTAACAAGAAAAACCATTATTTGCCTAAAGGATTTGAGGTCTTTCTCACAGAATTTTAACCTAGTATACAGGGCGTATCTCCTGTATAATTACCTGTGATTCGACGCATCAGAGTCCTTTGAAAATTGTTTTTTGGCAGAGTGGTGCTTGGTAGCAAAAAATGTGGTGCATCATCTTTACATTCTTCCATTTGCCATAAGAGAAACGAACAAGTTCGTGTTCTCTGACCTACAAAAAACAACTTTTATTAAAATTGTCATGTGGTAGACATAAAAAACACTGTTTTTTAATTTTACTTTGTTAATCTAAAATAAAAAATGGTTTTGACATACTTCTGCAGTTGTGAAAGTATGTAATACGCTATAAAGTAAATCGCTACACAGACACAACAGCTGTCCTCCATTCAAAAGAAATTTCATCAGACTAGACGTTAACTTTTGGATCTACAGCTCCACAGACTACAACCAGGTCTGTAGTATCGCTCCAAGTCATCTTACCAGTTACTGAAGATCATATATTGTATACCTATAACAAATAGTATCGATATACACTACACACTTTAGCTTTTAATAATAATGAAATGTTAACTCCTCACACAGTGTAGAGTCCCAATCAATACTTTTTTTCTAGATTTGCACTTTTTTTATTCTTGTAATATTATTATTATTATTTTTGATTCTCTAACGCCGCCCAGTGGGGTATTGGGTAGGTATTCACGGTCAAAATTATTCTGATATATTTTTTGAGTACATACGCTTATTATTCAACTCTAATACACATAAAAACTCATGTTGGTACGATTTTTTATGTATAATGTTTTACTAAGTGTAAAAATGCTTCAAAAATAACAAATATGAAACCAAACATAACAAAGTTTGCATGTTAAAATAATAAGCCAGTCCCAACAAGGAAATAATTATTTTAATGTATTTCACTATCACTGGTGTCCACATCTAAACCTTCAATTTCTTCCAGAATCCTCTGTTGTTTCGTAGTCCTGTGGTAAAGCATATTTAATGTCTCCTTTGTGAAATATTTTCTTGAAGATCTAGTTCTTTGTTTTAAACTGGATAAAGGGTCGGAAGTCAATAATAGTCATTTCAACTCCTGTGACAGCTGCCATTTCAGTGTCTGCAAAAACCTTCTGGATGTGTTACCATCGTTCGTGTTTCCACATCCAGGTTTAGGACAGTCCACAAGCAAGCCCATTTTTGTTCTAAAATCGCTCTGAAATTTTATTTATGTAGCTGCTACGATTGATTTTTCCTCCTCTCTTCTTGCTTTGCCATTTCTTAATTGGCAGTTTGTATGACAAGTGTAAAATAGTTTCAGAGAAACGTATTCTAGCAAGACGAATGGAAAGATCCAAATGTCAAATTTTTAGCTTTATTGGTTTCAATCCTAATGCGTTCCAGGTCAAAAAAATTCTTTGATGTCGCTAGGCAAATAAAGCATCTTTGAGTAGATTAAGTGTCAGTAGCTGCATTGTAGACTTTGCCATTTATCATGGTAAATAAAAGATTATGCTGAATCTTAATTTCACCAGTGGCAAGTGCTACAGCACCTTTTTTTAAATTTTGTATTTGACTTTCGATAAAATATATTTCTTCTTCGTGACATCGACTGGGGCATAGGGAGAAGGATTACTCCGTATAAGTTTACTTTGATTTTCTGACTTAATAACTAGCTGCAATGGCACAAGAACTAAAAAAAATATTTGCGTCACTATCAGAATCGCCGTCAAATCTTTGTTAAAACTGGCTTTGTTGCGAGCCGTCACATCCCAATTAGAAATCAACTGTAAGTCTTGTAATTAGCAATTTAAGAGGTTCTAAAGCTTCAGATAACAGTTTACAAAGTCGGGTTGCTGTATGATCTAAAATAGCTTGAAGATTTATTTTAGCACTAGTGGAGGTAACGTTAATATATTCACGTAACTGGGGTAACACTCTAACTTCGCCTTTTGTGAAGTAAATAACTTTGGAAATCTGTCTTATATCGGCATTCCTTATTATATTATATTGATTTCTGGTTAAATCAGCCTTAACAAAAAATAGAAAGTCCTTCCTGAGGAGATAACTGTTGCCTTTCAGTTGTTAACGTGAATGCCTTCTGGTATTTTAGCTCGTTCTAGTGATGCACTAAAACCTTTTAGAATTCGAGAGGCAGTCACCTTACCTTCAGCCCTCATCATCATTTGGGTCGCATACATGAATTTCATATGTGGAGACCTTTTCCCTGGGTTCTTCTGTTTTCCTTCTTTTGCTTCTTTCGCTTAATTGCTCAATTGGTTTTGGTGGTCTACCTGGCGGTGGTATAAAATTACGGAAAATCGATAGTTGCGTCTAACCACGTTTCATACGTTTTTAGGAAAACATACTCTTTCCTACAAGCAACTGCCTATTTTTCTTTTAAAATGAAATTTTAAATCGGATATTTTTGCTGTTTTATAATGAAAGCCTGTTCATCCCAGGACATTTGAGAATACTGAGTATATGCTTTTCCAAAACTTTTCATTTTTGTTCATGTATTTTCGTTCAGGACACTCTCTAATATAACTGTACAGGGTTCTTCTTGTTATTGTTTGATATTTTGAGGATATCACTTCGAAATTAAAAAAAAAAACATATAAACATTAATAAAATTAAATAATCAGTATATTTTCATATCTATTATTAGTTTATGATACACCTATATTTAAACAATTGTAAATGTCTTATCCGCAAATTTCCGCAAAGTTTTTTGATGCAATTTTCTTTATTGATGTGTTGTATATAAATGTGTATTTAGAAAAGCCTTTGAAAGGCTTGGAAGTATAATAAAAGCCTTAGAGTATTAATAATTTGAAATAAAAAATAATAATAAATTGCTTAAAATAATAAATAATAAAAAATATTTTATCGCAACAAGAGTAAATAAACCGAGATATATACATTGTTACATATCTTTGAAATACTTAGCCATCGTAAAAAAGCGTTAAACAAATAAATAAATATTCTCTATTTTCTGTATTATTATTCATTTTTAAAAGATCATACACAAACTGTTTACAATAGACACCAATAAAAAAAAACGAATGCGATCCAGTATCAAGAGTAAATGGTGGGGATTATCAGTACGACCTTTTGGCAGGTCCATCAAGATGTTAGCTCAGTAAAATATTTAATTTAGTAATATATATTTTTGGCCACATTTCGGCTTCAATACCCCACCGTGCGCCGTCCCATTTATTGACGTTCTTGAGTAAAATTATATCGGGAACGCCATGTTCGCGAGTATAGATATACAGGGTAGATTCCTAGGTTGACGTTGTTTTTAACTGTATATAAAACTCAATAAAATAAATAACTTTTTTTAAATAACTTTTTTCAAAATACTAAAAAATAAGGAACTTACATTCATTTAGTGTGTCGAATACGGTTCTATAAGTAAAGTTGTCGCCTCCAAAGAAGTCTTCGGGATGCAGTGCTTGGACACGTTGAACGTAATTTTTCCGCAATATTGTCTACACTTTTTTACTTGGGTCAGAATCAGCCCACAAGGGAAACCGTCGCGTGTACAATCTCGAAGCAGTGTTTGCAGATTAACGACACTCTCCATAAATGAGGAACATATCCACGTATTTATTGTTTTGGATTGTGACATTTTCGCGAATCACCAATTATTTAAAATTAAAATTAATCCTCGCCTCGTCCGGTAAAAGCGATAGGACTGATTTATACTGCGTAATTAACAAGACAATAAACAAGCATAAATAAGAAATAAACTATCTTTTATGCCCAGGCCCTGCTTACTAGACTCACTTTAAATAAATTTATGTAGCTTTGTTATTTTTGGGTCTTTAAAAAACTTTATTTAAAAAAGTTGCTTATTTTAACGAGTTTTATACATTGTAGGTGTCATTTAATATATAAGGTGTCGAACAGTGTAGCCTTTTCAACGAAATTTGTGTATATAAAAATAAACCCAGATAATAGCGTCACTCGTGGCGCTAAAACCGAAAACGTACCGTTACTATTATTCTTATTACTCCTTAAAAATGTATACCAACGTAGTTGATTAATCTAAAGAAACAAATGAAATAAAAATAATTGTTAATTGTTTCCGAATTTTCAAACAATTAATTTTTAAATGGAACGATGTTGTGCAATTTCTGGTGCATGGAGTGGTCGAAAAGGAAGTGAAAAAAGCATTATTTAAAGCACCAAAAGTAAGTAACTTCAAAAATACTTGTAGATAATTAAAAGTACATTTTTATACGTTAACTTTGTAATTGTAATTACTGAAAAATGTAATTGTAAGTTTCATTGATAAATAATTGAATTTGATAATGACTGATTACTTAGTCACATAATTTCGTTTATTTTTAAATATATTTAAGAAAATATATTTGGCAGATGGTTTTTTAAAAAAGCAAAGGCAGAGGTTTGACGCGTTTTTGGATCAAAATACGTCTTAAGCAAGGGGCCTATTTTTACAATAAATGTTTAATAGTAACTCCTATAACATGGATTAAATATTAATATTAAAAAAATAATAATAATAATTAAAAAATATTTGGCACCCTTTCGATAAAACTGAAATAAAAAATCTGTCAAGTCAAGTCGGACTGACATGCAGGTGTTCAAAGAAATTAAAAATAATATTATTTTTGCGTTTAAAAGTTGGTCGCTAGATTTCTATTTTAACGAACTAAATAAATGCGCTTCGAGACATTAGTCGATCAGTACAATCCAAGGGTAGACAGTTAAAGCCCATTTTGATAACTGTTCAAAACATCCTTAAGCATTATATGTATCATGAACCAGCAAACTATGGATAATAAACTTGTAAGAGAAAAAGTAGCACAATTTGGCAACCTTTTCTTAAGTCTTTTAACCACACCAAATGTTTTTTAAGACTTTAAGTACTAGCAGCTGAGTTTGACATCGGCAGTAAAAAAATACATTATTGCTTACTTGTCTTTGTTTAAATACTCCTTAAAACATCTTTAACATTATCCCTTGGCCACCGTACTGTCGGCATACACCAAAATATTTGGTGGTTTAGCATTTCTTAGGATGTTTCTGTTAACTATGCCATCACTGGGATCTGACGGAGACACAACTTCTTGATTTTTATCGCAATTTGACTCGTTTGGATCACTTGTTGTCTGTGAATCTTTCTACCAGGTTTCTTCGGAGTGTTTTTCTTGTTTCGGTCCATCACCTAGGGATAATAGTTAGTTACATTGCAAAATGCGTTCATGAATATGATGAAAACAACGAGTGTGAAGATTAGAATGACGAAGTCGTAGACTGAGTCGTTCTAATCATACGAGTGTCGTAGTCATGTTTAAACGCACGTGTGATACATAACATTTTATCTATTTTTAAACGCGATTAATTATTGCACAGAAAAATCCATTTAAAAAATACGATGAGAGGTTCCGAAAGTCTCCCTTCAGACGTGAAGTTCCGCAGTACGTGCCATGGAATCATTATTGCGATTAAAATATGAGAAAATATACAACCAGTTTTTGATATGATGTGATGACGAAATAATCCAGTGAAGGAAGGGAGAAAGCTGTAAATAAATCTGTACAGGTCCAACATTAACAGGAGGGAATGGGCTGAAAAATGGGTTTCCCGCTAATATCTGCCAAAATATGCGAATTGGAGAATTTTTGTTTAGACAAAAAATGAAGAATGCCTTGTAATCTAAAAAATGGTCCTTATAATTTTTTTCGAAAAATTGATAGTTTTCGAGATAACGGAACCCAAAGAAGTCCGCTCAGATTCAGCTGCCGCTCTATAGCTAAAAATGCCCTAGCTTCATGGATTCACTTATAAGCGGGCGAACGAATTGTTCCATTACTCGGGCAATAATGTATATGTTTTAATCATTCAAAGTTCATCGGATTTGGAAAACCCGTACCTATCATTGCATATGAGTTTGGGTCCATTCTGATTTTTCTAGAATATTAAAAAAGCTGTCAAAGTTTTTTCACAATATTTTGAGTATTTCATTAAATTATTAATATTTTTGAAAATATGGTTTGTTATCAACATTTCTTTTTTTATAATAAGACCTTAGCAAGAGTTTAATGATCCCAGACAGGGCCGCCGCCAGAAAAAGAAATGTAGAGAGAGTCAAAAAAAAAAGTTTAAGTCAATTTCACTAGTCTAGAATTAATTGAATTAAAAGCACAAATAAAATACCACAACTTTATTTTTAAAATAATAATCACATTCATTAAAATTCTTGGACGATTTTGTAAATTTTTAGGATTTACACAAGAATTGTTTTATTTAAATGTTTTTAAAAACCCAGAGGGTCGACGGACCTCCCCTGACCCCCCTGCCAGCGGTCCTGATCGCAGAAAATTTCCTTTACCATCTTTCTTGCGTTTTGATAAAAAATTGTTTTGTCCCTCCGCATTTTTAGCCGTTTCCGGAGTTCTAGAAAATCTGTAAGAGTTATGGATTTTTCGACGTATAATCAGTCTCATAACGAACCTCAATTACTAGAAAAATAGTTACGTAAAAACGTCATACCTAACCAGTTGTAGAAAAATAACTTTAAAATTATAGTAAAAATAATAGATTTTAAATTATATGATATTCCGACTCTACATACCTTGTCCTTGCTCCGCAGCATGCGCCTCATCTTCAGCAGCATCATCACACGTCGCAGTACTCCTAACCAACTTTTTCTCTTTACTGGACGTTCTGCTTTCTTTGTTTAACTTCTCCGACGGTTTTGGTTCTGCACTTGTACTTGGTTGAGGATCTTCCGGAGACTTTGCGGATTCCTCTCCTTTATCTTCGATTTTGGAAGATTCTTTGTATTTGTCTTGAATAAAAAAGACTCTTATAACCCAAAAGTTAAAGTTTTGCTTTTAAAAATCTTACCATTCTTTCCCTGGTGGTTCCCACCTTCACGTTTGGACTCCCTCACTTCAGAACTCTTTTTAGTATATCCGTTTTCATTCTTATTCTCACTATCTTTTTTATGGGTACCCTCGTGCTCCATCCCATTCTTCGCCTCACTCTTTCCATCTTTATCTCTTGTGATGTTTAGAAGAGTCTACCTCTTCTCTCAATTTATGTTTTTGTGATCTCGGCTTTTATTATTCTCTCTCCTCCCTTGGTTTTCTTCTTTCTTTGATGATTTATCTGTATACCAGCAAAATTAGTATGTAGATTGATTCATGAAGACTTTGGATGGTGAGAATAACAACATTTTATTGTATATTGAAGCAAGAGATAGACTATGCTTTTTAAATGATTTTTTTGTTAATTATTTTCCACGCACATGTAGTAAAAAAAGGTATGCGCACCACGGGAGGAACCACCGGGAAGAAAATTATGTTATTTCAATCCGCGTGTTTGTCACCCGAGCGAAGCGAATCAGATTGTCATTTTCTTCCCTAAGTTAGGTTTAAAGTGAGTGGACTTTACGCCCTCCACTGCGACCGCTCGGTCTATTGGGGCTCACACCTTTTAAATTTCTCCCAATAGGATCAGACTTCTAATGAATCCGATATCAGATTGAGAGGAGACTTCTTACATCTCCTCTTACTCGTGTCGCTACCGGACACGAGCACAATATATGTTCTCATGTGTTCTGGCGTCCCTGTCTCCTGGACAGAATGACAAGTAGACGATTAGATCCGTCATGCCCTCCTTTCCCGGTCTAGTGACGTGGGTAGCTACCAGGTCCTTCTTACAGGAACCAGATGTTCCTTCGAGGGCCGCATATCCGGCCTTACCCTATAAAAACGGTTCTATCCGCTTTCTGTTTAAAACCAGGGAACTCTTTTCCTATAAAGGCAGTTCTATTAACTTTCTGTTTGGATTTAGGGATCCTTCCTAAGCACCTGTTTGTTCGGGATGGATTTGCCCTTCCCCGTAAAACAGGCGCCAGTGACTTCAAGGCACCTTTCGAAACGGATTTATCCGTAATAGTCCACCACAGCAGAGCCCGCTTTACCACCCAGTAAGGTAGATACTCTGAGAAGTCGCCCTGTATCTCAGAGGCACCGTTGGAACACCTGTTTAAGGCACAGGATGTCATTTGCTCATCAGCACGGTATGCTAACGCCCAGGTTAAACTGTGTTCATCTTAGCTTCAGGATCTCGGAACTCTAGCGCATGTTCCAAAGATCCTACTGGGCCCAACCACGACAACGACGATGTGAACACAGCAGTTCGACAATATACTAATTTTGTACACAGAAATCATATCCCAAGATCGAGCTTAGCCAATCCGTATGTAAAAATGGAAGATTATATTTACCTTTCTCCGGCTTATGTCTTTCGGTGCTTCTCTCCTTGTCTTTCTTTGTATGTTCGAGCTTTTATGCCTTCTGTAGTCAGAACAGTTGACCTCCAGAGTATGCCTGTCTTTGTCCTCAGTGGATTTTTATCCTTTTTGATTGGTTTCACCTCCGACACGAGTACCTTTTTGAGGTCTTCTGGTTTTGGAGTTCCATTATCTATCGTGATTTTTGGACTAAAAATATAAAATTTTACGTTATTTTAATTTTTTTTTCGAATAAATTAATAAATATTAATCAAAATATTCAATATAACTTACTTCGTGGCATCTCTTATTTTGGAATACAGATCTTTTACGCCGAAAACGAAATTTCTCCAAATGTACAGGTGCTAAAGAATATTTTAAGTACTGTCCTTGGAGAATTTTCTTTCATATTTAATTTTCTTTGCTTTTCCTTCAATATCAACAGCTAGAAATACAAAAATATTTACAGGAACCGGCTTAATTGTCGATCCATATGAAAAACTTTTTTGCTCTCAAAGAATTTTTGATAAAAATTTCTGCACATCTCTCTCTCTCTCTCTGAATGAATGAATTTTCGAAAAAGAGCGATACATCATTGGTTTGAGACCTTAGAAGCTCTTAAAGCCAAAGCCGTATGAGGATCCATGGTGGGACACCCTGTACATTATGAAAATTAAAATGACTTACTTTCAATTTTTAAAGCTGGAGCTCATGGTTTATATCACAATCGGTTTGCGAAAAACAATGAACTAATTTGGCCAGTTTATCCATATCGGTTCTGAGAATTCCTTCAAAATGATCGTTACTTTCAAGCGACCAGTTCTCCGAAATTTTCGATTTTGTATTTCAGCCTGGTGTTTCTTGTAAGACTCTGGGGACAGCTTTGGAATAGAATGTATATATTCGGACTGGCTACTGCTATCTTGTGTTTAAAGAATATCGGAAAATATTTTAAATCTCTTGGAAATACTACCCATTGTGAAGACAGATTTATTTTTTGCTAAAAAAAGAAAAAAATGTTTTTTCGGAATTCATTAATAACCTTCATTAATGCATTATTTTTTAATAATAAACGATTATAGTATGGGCAACTAAACATACATAAAACAAACACTAAGTCTATTTATAAACTTCTCATTCGAATAATAACACAGGTCCACAAAAAAAAAGGTGGTGCCGGACTATGATTTTCTGGCGTATTTTTTACCGCTGAACATATATCTGAAATAAAAATTGGGGTCAAACAGCAAAAAATCTAGAAAACCAAAAAAAAACGACACGGTACATTTACCGACAGAACCCTGTTACCACGGAATGTTTGGACTACTACTCTATAAACTATAAAGGTATGTACACACCGAAAAAACATACATGAACAAACATCAGCGAACAAACGTTTTTCTTTAGTGTAGACAGTAAAAACACAAACAAACGTTTGTTTGTTCTTGTTAATACATGTTTTAGTAGACGTCGGTACATTCATTAACAGGTATGTACAGTACAGGGTGTCCCAAACTGGACGCGTTCTTATGAGAACAACCCTTATTTGAAGGGGATAGAAAAAATTGACCAAGGTGTCCGGAGCTCAAATTTAATGAGAAAACTACTGTCGCTAACAAAACTTTTTGCTATCTCTTATCCTTTGACCACTAGAGGCGTTTCTCGAATTTCGTCGATTTTATAAATGCCCCATAGCTTTCTTATTAATAAAGAGAATTAATTTTGATAAAAACTTTCTTAAGGCACTTTTTTTCGTAGAATTCATTGCGATAGGCAGATTTTTTTACAGGGCGTTTGATTTTTCGTGCACCACCCCAAGAATCAATTTTTTTATATGGACCACCCTATATATTATAAGATTTTGAAAAGCTGGTAAATTTTCTAAATTTTGATGTATCACTTGTTATTTGTCTTAAAAACCATTAGCAGTATTACGATTTAAAAATTAAAATAATGTGCCTACAGAAATCAACATTGCCATGACTAATAAAATGCCATAGGATGCTAACATATTATGATTAAAGCCACATATTTAAAGTTGCTACGTAAAAAAGCAGTAGGCCGTGCATATGATTTTTTTGTTTTAATATTTTAACAGCTTCTGAATAGTTGAGAATTGACAGTGAAAAAACAATTGAAAAAAAGTAATTTAAATAAGGTTTTTGAAAAGTGTTAAAAAATGTATGAAAATTTAGAAAAATTTCAACATGCTTGAATGTTACATAGAAAGCAACAAAAATGCTCAGGCGGCAAGAAACTTGTATTTTCAAAGATATCCCGAACGGCAGCAATCATCCAGGGATGTATTTGCTAGACTTGCCATAATCTTCAAAATTTTGGCTCTTTTAACAAACCCAAAGCAAAGTATGCTCAAAATCAAAAAATTCAAAACGAAATGAGTAAAAACTCTAACCGTATTGGGCACTTTATATAAAAATAATGGTACGACTTCCACAAGAAAACTTGAAGCAGAAACTGGCATATCCAGAAGCAAAAATCACAGGATTTTGAAAAAAAAAATTAAGCCTTATCCAACCCTCAAAATCCATCTTCTCCCTGGGGATTTTGATAAAAAAAAACTCGTTTTTGTGAGTGGTTTTTAAATAAAATAAAATTGTATTTGGTCTGACGAGGCTTCGATTAGTGAATTGCGTGCATATTTAATCGGTTTAATGATTACACTTGGTCCCAGAAAATCCCCATGAGACTGTCCAAAACAGACAACAAGGAAGATTTAGCTTCAGTGTGTGGGTGGGAATTTTAGAGGACATTCATTGGAACATTCTTGGAAGATATTCCCGTCTGATACCCAGAGTCTTCTTCCAGCATGATGGTGCCCCTGCGCATTGTGCAAGGACCATAAACGATTACCTTAATGTTCAGTTTGGTGAAAATTGGATGGGAAATGAACATTTGTTTACATAATTTTATTTTTGTTTATTTATTATCGTCAATTAAATTCCATAAAATTTTATATTTGGATTAGGTAGAGTTATGTTTTTTTTGTTAATATTGTTGGTTTGTTGTTGTTGTCGTTTGTGTTTTAGATAATTATTAATTTAATATATAAACTATGATCTGTTGTTTTAATCATAACATGTTAGCATCCTATGTCATTTTATTAGTCATGGCAATGTTGATTTCGTTGGCACATTATTTTAATTTTTACATCGTAATACTGCTAATGGTTTTTCAGATAAACGTAACAAGTGATACATCAAAATTTAGGAAATTTTACCAGCTTTTTAAAAATCTTATAATATATAGGGTGGTCCATATAAAAAAATTGATTTTGAGGTGGTGCACAGCTAAACGCCCTGTAAAATCTGCCTATCGCAATGAATTTTACGAAAAAAATTGCGCTAAGAAAGTTTTATCAAAATTAATTATCTTTATTAATAAGAAAGTTATAAGAAAGTTATGGGGCATTTATAAAATCGACGAAATTCGGCTGCCCTCTCTGTGGTCAAGGATAAGAGATAGCAAAGTTTTGTTGGCAGTAGTTTTCTCATTAAATTTGAGCTCGGACACCTTGGTCAATTTTTCCTATCCTTCAAATAAGGGTTGTTCTCATAGAACGCGTCCAGTTTAGGACACCCTGTACACACCGAAAAAACATACAAGAACAAACATCAGCGAACAAACGTTTTTCTTTAGTGTAGACTGTAAAAACGTGAACAAACGTTTGTTTTTGTTCCTTGGTACCTTGAAAAAAAAAATGAAAATTCTATAACTTAAATTAAAAGTATTATAAAAATACATAGTTTATGTCATATAAAGTTTCGTGTATCTTTTAGAGTTAATTATATCGTTAATATCTGAAATTGCACTTTTCTAGGTGTGCTGTTTGACTCCCAATTTTGACTTCAGTTCGTGTTAAGCAAGAAAAAATACTCCAGAAAATCCTAAGTCAAGCCTGCCCAGCATATACCACTTTTTTGTGAGCCTGTGTAATCAGACAAGAAACATTTTAAGTCAGTTGGCCAACACTGCAAAATACATCCCGAAAAAAAATTAAAATTAAGGAATTTACAGTTTAATAACAATGAAACGAAGAAAAATAGCTATATAACTCGTGCATTAAATGGCGATTAATGATCTCAGCTTTTAACATGACCACAGCTGGATTTTTGACATAAAAACAAAGTTAATCATTTATACCTAACAAAGTTTTTTTTAGTTTTGGATAATAAATAAAGAAAACTGCAAAAATGGTAGTTTAAACTGAGCTTACGTATAAATTGCGAGGGTATCATTAAAAAATTAATTTAATTTGCAGTCGACTGATAAAATAATTTATAGGGTGTTCCATTAAAAGAAACTACAAAGACACAAGAGCAAAATCAGTACGCCACTGGAATCTACGTAAAAATCTACAAATATTGCTATTTAAAGTTTTTCTCTATCTCTAATAATAACCGATATACAAGACCCTCGTAAAATCGACAAAATTCAAAAAGCACTTGAATCTCAAAATAAAATCAAATTTAGCCTTGAAATTTTAACACATTTTAATTTGTTTTAAAAATCCGTCCCGGAAATGAACAGGGTTTTCCTTATAATATGGCATGCTTTTAAAGGTATTATTTTAGAATACAAAAAAAGTGGTTTATCCAATAGTTTTAGGACTTTTTATAAAAATTTTAGATATGAAATTTAGAAAAGAACAGGAATTATACTTTTTTGAAATGGAACTCCCAGTATTTTATTGAAAATATAAAATCTTTGCATTTTTCCCTTTTTAAAAATATATAACATGCCTGTTTGGATGAGCAGTTTTGTAACAATTCGACTTTAAATTTTCATTTTATATGCAACGGAGTACCCCTTCTTGGTCTAGTAAGGTGTGAAAGTCAAACAGAGCCAATAACAGAATAACTCAAAAACCATAAGAGATAGCGGAAACTGCAAAAAAGATCCTAGAAGAGGAAAAAATTTTCAATAAAAAAGTTCAAACTCTCAGAGTTCTATTTCCATTATTTATAATTTTAATTTAACGCAGAAAATGGGACTCCACTTCCGTCAAAACCGAATATGGCTAAATATTTTTTATGAATTGAAAATTTTTAAAAAATTATGGTGTATTTAGAACACTTCAAATAATTTATTTCCGTTGAAATTTTTCCTTAAAGTTAGTAACACAATTGTCAATTAACAATTTTGTTTTTGAACTTTCGTCTTTATTGTACATTAAAAAAATGCTTAAATAATTGTCGTGTAAATTTTTCGCTTTGTGAAGCCCTTCTTATAGACAAACTTAATAAGATAACGCCATGAAAGATTTTAAAAAAATTATTCCTTTGTTTATGATAATTTTATAACTTTGACAAAAAATAACAAATCGGAGTAATATTGTCAAAGCTATAAAGTTATTATAATCAAAAGAGAATTAACATTTTAAAACACATGGCATAATCTTGTTAGGTTTGTGGGCTTCACAAAGTGAAAAATTTACACATTGAGCATTTTTTAATGTAAAAAGTCCAAATAAAAGTATCTCAGAAAATGTTTATCGCACAGCGTTGGGAAAAAATATTTTTTGTAAAAGTGAATCAAGAGAAATAGCTGGAAATTATTTTCAAGTTTCTGAAATGGCCGCTAGGGGGCGTAACCGCTATCTTGAACCTAAAAGTATGTTGTTGTGAATTTTGCTATAATAAAATAACAAAAAATGCGGATTTTTAAAAGTCGAGGATAATTTAAACCTTTTTTGTTTGACAATTTTTGCTGTATTTCTAAAAATAAAGTGGTGGGGGTATTTAAAGGTTTCCGTAAAAACACCCATATCTTCAAAAACGGCTAAGCCGATTAAAACAAACTTGGGCTAGTTAAAAGAGCTATTCTTGGGCTATAAATGTTATATTATTTGAAGTTTTGTTAGTTTCACATGTCGCCGCTAGGGCTTTTTTCTAAATTCCGATAAATGGATTATTTTCTCAAAAAAATGAAATGCATTGGTATGATTTTTTTCATAAAAAGTAGCTAAATATTACTTAAAAGCTCATGGCTTGTATCTCGATATCTTGTTCCTTTCCTGAAATTTAGGCCAAAGAAAATTTTATATGTCAATATCTTAAAAACTATAAAAGCTACAAGAAATTTTTTATGACATAAATTATGTATTTTTACGGAACCTTTTAAAAAGGTTTAAATTAATGGCATAATTGAGGTTTTAATGGCTTTATATAGTAGCTTATAAAGCAATTATGCAGATAAAACACTGAAAACTCTCTGACAACTGTCGTCGCACTTTTATAGAGGCTTATTAAAGCAGATATATAAAAGATATATTAATTAGCTTTAAAAAGTTCTTACAACCATATTAAAGGCCATATTGCTTTAAAACCTATTAAGTGTAAATTAACCCTTTTATAAATATATTAAAGGTCTGTAAGGCGCCTTTATAAAGCTTATAAAGAAGAAAATGATATAAAGAACCATCTTGTGTTACTTGGGTTATTTTAGATTATAAATCTTTCGCCTAAATGCAATATTTTACGAGTTATAATAATCAAAAAAATCGAATTTTCAGGATTTTTTTAAGATATATCCCTAGGATTCGATTTTTGATTATAACTCGTAAAGTATTACTGATAAAACAAAAAATATTATATAACATAAATTAAAGGTTCTGTAAAAATACATAATTAATGTCATATAAAATTTCTTGTAGCTTTTATAGTTTTTGAGATATTGACGTATAAAATTTTCTTTGGCCTAAATTTTAGGTTAGGAACAAGATATCGAGGTACGGTTTTCGTGAGCTTATTTAAGCATCATTAAGCTACTTTTTTATGAAAAAAAAAATCACACCAATGCATTTAATTTTTTGGAGAAAATTATCCATTTCTATCGGAATTTCGAAAAAAAGCCCTCTAGCGGCGCATGTGAAACTAACAAAACTTCAAATAATGTAACATTTATAGCCCAAGAATAGCTCTTTTTAACTAGCCCAAGTTTGTTAAAATCGGCTTAGCCGTTTCGAAAATACAGTGTTTTTACGAGAAACCTTTAAATACCCCCACCACTTTATTTTAGAAATACAGCAAAATTGTCAAAAACAAAAGGTTCAAATTATCCTCGACTTTATAAATCAGGTATTTTTTGTTAGGTTAATGTATCAAAATTCACAGAAACATCACTTTTTTACATTCAAGATTGCAGTTACGCCCCTAGCGTATTTAGAAACTTGAAAATAATTTCCAGCTGTTTCTCTTGACCACTTTTACTAAAAATATTTTTTCCAACGCTGTGCGATAAAGAATTTCTGAGATACAGCCCGGCGTCTTTTCTTATTTGGACACTCGGTACAATAAGGACAAAGTTCGAAACAATTTTGTTAACTGACAATAATTGTCTACAACTTGTTGAAAAATTAATTTTAAGTTAAAATGACGGAAATAAATTCTTTCAAAGAGTGTTTGAATACATTATAATTTCTTAAATTTTGTCAATTAATATTAAATACCTAAAAAAATATTTAGTGACGTACTCGGTTTCTACGACGCCGAGCGCGCAACCAAAAATGTCGCGCGGAAGCGCATTTTTCAGCGTTAAATATAGGCCTTTTCATCATGTGACAAGCGCAAGCACTGATCGCCCTGTTAGTAGCGGCAATTAAGAAAGTTTCGTACTGTTTTGATCGACAATGGCTGGGAATGCAGTATTATCTCCCCAATTAAATCATTTACTGGAAAAAATCGTTGATGGTGCTTCACTGATTTATAATTCAGTTGAAGCCCATAATTGTACGCAGTTTAAAAGGTAACCCAAATGTCATGGACGTCTTTAAAAGGAAAAGAAGTGAGCTGATTGAGAGGTTAGGCATCATTATTTTTTACTATACAAAAAGTATCTATAATTTTATTCTAATTAGGCCTACACATATATACAATTGTTATATTGATTAAATTGTTTTGTATTTAAATGATTTATAGCGTGTATATCTTCTACTCCATAACAACACCGCTTCTTCTTTTCCTTTTCGTACTGATATCATTATAATAATCGTTTAAAAAAAACCTATTTGCAAATTTAAAACCCTTTTTTTCTTTATTTTCTATTGCTTTTTTTAATAACTATCCCTTCTTTAGTATTTTTTTATTTTAAATATGTGTTTACAGGCCCTTTAACATGCTTGTTTACAAAAAACAGTACGAAAAAAGGGCTGATACTGACGCATGCCAAAAAAATTTTGATGAAAAGGCCTATTAAATTATAAATATGGAGATAGAACCCCGAAAGTTAGGACTTTTTATGGGAAAATTTTTCTCCTCTTCAGGATCTTCTTTACAATTTCCGCTATCTCTCATGATTTTTGGGGTTATCATCAAAACCCAAAAACCCCCTTTGGGTTATTTCGTTTTTGTTAATAACAATTTAAATTTTTTAATTGGTAGAAGAAATCCTAAAAACCCTTTTTAGTTTTTGCATTCCTTACCTTTGGTACAACAGTACATCAATTCGGTTTCATTCAAAAAAAAGCAGATTCTCGAAACTTCTTGTTTTCTTAGTATCAAAAATAATGCTCTCGTCGCAGACAAAAGGGGCGCATTGTTGGAGTTGAGGTTATAATTTTTTGGAGAGAACCCAGTCTCCCCATTGTAGGAAGGTCGCGTACATATAGTAGAGAGTGAAGATCATGTTTTTCTACAGTCTGAGGTGCTTTTACCAAAAATTTTTTTTCTTGGTTAGGAAGAAAATATATGCTTGGAGTTTTAAGGACATTGTTGGGTGTTTCTCTTTGGCTATTTATTTACTCTGTATTGAAATATTAAAAAAAAAAACATGCGTTAGTACATTAGAGCCAAAAAGTTGAACAACAACAAGAGAGTGGACACGCGGGGGAACGGATTACAAAAAAGAAAAGAAAAGGCAATTCCATCGGCAAAAAAAGTTATGGCGCAAGACATTTTCTGATTTTTTTCAACATAGTCTCCTTGTACCTCTACAAACTTTTCCCGCATTCCCATCTCTGTAAAAACCGTCCAAATAGTAACGCGTTTTCTCTGCAAAATAATTGTTCACGAAGGGAGAAGGAAAGGTAAGAGCAAACGTAACATTTTCCCCGGCCCCCTGAGGGAGCGGGCGGTTTTGGGCGAGTTTTCCAAGAAATGTGGCCGTTTTTCCCAATTCTTTCACTTTAAGTAATATGCATAAGCTCCTGTTTTTTTTTTTTTTGAAATTGTTAAAAAACTTCATGATATAAAAAAATGTTTATTTTGGGAAAAAATTTTTTTTTTTTGAAGGGGGGTTTTTATTGGATTATTTTTTTTTTGGGGGGAAAATTTTGAATTTATTACAAAATCCCGGGGAATTAAAGGAAAATTTTTTAACATTTTTGGTTAGTATCAAATGGAAAAAGGGGAAACCTTTTTTGTAAATTTATTTTTAAAATTTAAAGTTTTTACATTTAAGTTTATTTTTTACTTTCTTAAACCCCTTTTTAAAAACAATTTTTTTGGAGTTCAGTTTTTAGTGAACTTTGTCTTAAGTCTTACGGACGTTTAATTTGTGTTTTGGGGAAAATTGTAAGTTAACCCAAATCTATTTTTTTATAATACCAAAAACAAAATTTTTCAATGTACTTTTTTCCCTTTTGGAAAACCCTAATAAATTCCCGCGGGAATAAAATGGGGTAAAAATTTAAAATTTTAATAAGTAACAATGAAAACAAAATTTTTTTTTATTTTTAGGTCCACTTGTTGATCAAAATTTTAGAGCAAAATTCCCGGTTTTCCAAAAAAAATTTTTTCCCCCCTATCTTTTTCCCAAAAAGTAATTTTTTTAAAAAACACTTTTTTATATTTCCTACCTTTAAAAATTTTTTTTTTTTTGTTTCCTTTGTTTGGAAAAAAATTCCTTAAAAATTTGTCGATTTTAAAGTAATTTTTAAAACAATGGGAAAACCTTTAGCACCTTAATAAATTTTTACTAATAAATTTAAAAAAAAAAAATTTTAACCCAATTTTTTTTCCACTAGGATGTAAACTTTTTCCCCCCCGAAATTTTGTAAAAATAAAAAACGAAAAAAACAAGGTGTAAACACTTCCAATATTTTCTTTTGCAAAAAGTAAAAAACGACCTACCGATTTTTTTTTTGAGAAGCATCATACACAAATAAATTTCTTTTTTTGTTTTAGTGAAGATGCTGTCGGCAGCTTTCCTTACTTTTAAAATACCCTGTTTTAAAAGGCCTAACTGAAACCCTTGGAGTTCAATAAATCACCCATAATGCCATAACAGATTGTTCCCAAAAAGCGGTTCAGCTCGACCAAAGGAAGAGAGTTTTATTGTTACCCGCTTATTGTTGTTTCATATGAGACTTTCCTTTGGGATTTTTAAAATTTAATTTATTTACGATAATATGTCAATAAACTAATTATTACAATATGGTAATTATAGAAAAATGAAAAATCTTAAAAATCTAGAATTTTTAAAATTATTTTTAATAATATAAAATTATTTGCCCAAATAGCAAAATTCTAAACTTTATATTCAAATTCTTCGTCATAATTTATAAAAGAAAAATTTTATCATTTACCTATAGTATTCAAAAGGGAATTTAAACTGAGGATTAAGTATTTTTATACAAGTAAACTGACGAATTTGGAAACAGGGATTAATATTCGAAGGTAAATGAGGAACCAAATTAAAAATAAAAATTACAAAATTCCCAAACAGGATGGAATTATTGGGCCCATAATAATACCAAAAAAAATTATTTAAATTTGTCAAAATTCACGTAAGGACAATTTAACAAATTCAAAGGTCCTTAATTCTGGTCAGTCATGGTTAATTAAAGCGGCTTTTTATTTTTCCAAATTTAAAAGCCCTTAGCTGTGGTTGGTTATGGTTAGTTTTTGTTAGTTAAAGGGCTTTTATTTTCCTCAATTACAGTTCAAAAGTGATGAATCACTAAAAGTAGGAACAGTAAACTTTTCCGCCCAGGCCGCAATTCTGCCATGGCATCTGATTTTTGGTCCTCAGTACAGAAAGTCGCCTCTATGGATTTATTTTTTTTTTAATATGGCTTTTATTTGAGATAATGACATTAAAAAATAATCTAATTGATTGGCACACATATTACTATTTCTTATTATTCTGCAGAGAGGTGAATTCTGACCCATACTTGTGTTTCTGAATGGTAGGAAAAATAATTTGTTTACCCTTAGAGACCTTGGGGGCATTAAAAGATATTTTTGGTATGCAAATTAATGAAATTTTTTTTATACAAAAAATAAATAAGGAAATTTAATAAATATATATATATATATATATATATATATATATATATATATATATATATATATATATATATATATATATATATATATATAAAAAGGTTAAAAAATTTTTGGGATCGGTCCAAAAGGGGTAATTTAAAATTAAAATTTTTTTCCTTTCAAAATAATTTTTTTTGGAAATTAAAAAAAAAAAAAAAATAAAAAGCAAATATTTTAAAGGTATATTACAATAAAGATTTTTAAATTGGAAATCCCAAAGCTGAATTTTAAAGAAATTTAAAATTTTCCCAAAATGTTTTCCAAAAAATAAAAATTTTTTTTTAAATTATTTAGTTTTAAAACCTAATTTTTTTTAAGTAATCTATATTTTTTTAAAAAAGTTTTGAAAATTCTTAGTCCCCCTTTTTTAAAAAATTGAAAATTGTTTTTTTTTTCCAAAATTTGCCCAAAAATTTTTAAACTAAATCTTTAAAAAATTTTTAAAATAAAATAAAATAAAATTTTAAATGATCAAAAAACTTTTCCCTTTTTAAAAACTTTTGTTAAAATTCCAGGAAGCCCCCCAAATTATACTCCCAAAAAAAACCCCTTTTTAAAATTTTAAAATTTTTAAAAATTTAATTTTAAATTTTTTTTTTTTTTTATTAATTTTTTTAAAATTTTAAAATTATTTATATTTTTTAATTTTTCTGTAGGTTCAAGTTTTTGAGCTAAAAACGCAGGGGGGGAATGTGCTTTACAGTGGTTGCTTAAAAAGCCCTTTTTTAATTTCCCCGGGGAAAAAAGAGAGAAAAATGTTTTTTTTAAATTGCCGAAAAGGGTTCTAAAATGTTTCCCCTAGCGGTTTTATTAATTTTTAAAATTTTTTTTGTTCCCAAGTGTTATTAGGGTTGTCTACAAAATCAAAGAAAAAAATTTTTTATTTAAAAAAAGAGCTTTAAAGAAATAAAAATTTTATTGCAAAAAATTTTTTTTTCTTTTTTTTTAAATATAAATATTTATTATGTTTTTGTTATTACCATAGTTTTCTTTTATTCTGTTTTGACGAAAAGATGTTAAAGCTTATATGACAATAAAACAATATTATTATTAATATTATTCCTATAAAAGTAATTAGATGTTTTCTAAACCCAATAACTATCTGAAATCAATGCAAATACTAACGTAAACATTTGAATTTGCTCTACTTTTGACCAGCCTAAACATACACTTTGAAGCAATCACGACCTTTTTCAATGATGCATCCGTCATTTGAAAAATCTTTGAAATTTTCGCTTAAAGTAAAAAAATAGGTCAATACTTCTCTTGCAATAACAAACAACAATAATCTAGTGTTGATGCGACAAGAACTAATATAAAAAAGGCAATTTATCACTGTTTGCTGGTGATAACTCAAGCAAACATCTTATCTTCTTTGTGATAGCATTCACTTAAATCATGTAAACAAGCTCACAGGGGGTGTATTTGCAGAAATGATAATTGAGATACTTTAATATTGATGACGAACAAATCCTAATGAGACATTTTGGTATTTTTCTTTTTATTACAATAATAATTGACTGGTAATTAAAAATCTGAAGTGGAAAGTTAAAACTCTTCTTAGGGATAACGGTTACAATCTTAATTTAAATCACTTGATTTTTAAAATTAAAATCATGATTTAATTATTATTTTTTTTAATCAGAGCAATATAACAACATATCGAACTCCAGCGAAACAGAGATATAAGTCAAAATTCCAGAATTTTTTAAGGTTTTACATTAAAAAAATTATTTTATATGGCTAAAATAGCGTCATATTCCGAAAATGAACCAACCGTCCGGTAGATAGGTTGTGTCATTGTTACTTAACATTGTCACCTTAGACTTTACCATGAAAGCGTGTTGGCAAGACGCAACCTTAGAAAAATGTATGTAGAATCACGACAATGTTCAAACGATTGCCCAGAAAAGGTCGACATTCCCTCCTGCGTTAGAAAATCACGTGCTGAATATTGAAGCGTCTGAAAGCAATAGCATTTACCGAAAAAGTTTCCCCATTGTAAGGGATAATATTTTGTTTTCTTAATTTATTATTTTCTTGTAATATACAAAAAATAGTTAGAAAGATTTTGCCTTACGAGGATACGTTGGCCGATAAGTTCCTCTTCTTTGGTTACTACTCAGTGACTGCTCTTCGATTTTTATTATATAGGGTGAAAAAAGTGTGATGCTTACGATTTTAATGGGCGATAGTGGAGCTCAATACAAGTCAAAAAGTTTATATGACATATGTGTCAAAACTTGACAGATTTTTGTCTAAACGATATTAAAGTTACAAAGTTGGAGGCAATTATTTCTAAAAACCTTAGCAATTTAAAACTTTCGACGTAATCGCTTATCAGTAGATTCATTTGCTAATGAAATTAACCAAGTTTTAAATGTTTTAATCTACAATTTAAAAAAATCCTCCAGTTAAAAATGTAAAAAACAATTGGCAACACCTTAAGAAGAACCTCGGGTTTAAGAAATCATTTTCATTGTGTCAAAGCCGCAATATTTCTGTTCGTTTTTAAATCGAGAAAATATACCGATATGTTATAAAGACAACCGTAGTGCAGGGTACCAAAAAGTTTAGGAAACGGGATGTGCGCAACCGAGAAATCTAAATAAAAAAATGCCGTTTTAAAACATAATAATTTGTGTTTTTTAAAGAGACATTCAGCCTAATTTTGCGGTAAGTACAATTATTTTTTAATTACAAATAAAAACCAAACAATAATTTGTTACTGTTAATTTTTTACTTAAATTTAATTCCAAACTAAACATTAAAATAACCTGCAAGAACTAATTTTTAAACATCTCTTTAGAAAAAGTGTAAATATGTAAAACCCCGGCAAAAACGTTAGATGTTCGACTCGCTGCGATGAATTGGGTGTTGCCAATTTGTTTTTTGGCTTGTTTGACTTGTTTTAAGCTTCACTATCGCCCACTAAAATCGTGGGATTAATACTTTTTACACCCTGTGTATATACAGGGTGATTCATGAGGAAATGTCAATACTTCAGGTACGTAGTCAGTGTCCAAAAATAAACATGAAAGTTTATACAAATATGGGTCCGCAAGGCCTTCGTTTCCGAAATACAGGGTGTTAAAGTTTTTATTTATATTTATTTTTTTTATGTTTTGCTGAACATAATTTAAGAACAATACTTTTATTGATAATTAAAATTTATATTGTTTAATTATACATTTGGTTTTATTATTTGTTTAAATTTTGCTATAATAAAATCAGATGCGTCGTAATTTTTTTGAATCCAAATATCTTGACAGGTCCGTACCGAAAAGTTGTGATTGTTCAAAATAGTAAAAAGACGTGTAGGTGGCTCCTTCTACAAGTAAGAGCTGTACTAAGATTAGGTTCGAATCCGTCATACCAAAAAACCCCGGATACCAATTTTTACTTTAATATTTACATTATCATAGATTTATTAAAAAAAAAAATAATAAAAACTTTAACACCCTTTATTTCGAAAACGAAGGCCTTGCGGATCCATATTTGTTTTAGACTTTTGTTTATTTTTGGACCTATTCCCATTACCCTGAAAAGTATTAACATTTCCTTATAAATCTACGCTATATATATATATATATATATATATATATATATATATATATATATATATATATATATATATATATATATATATATGCAGTCTACAGCTCACACTCCCGTCTTATGTAGCTCTTTTATTATTCACTGTAAAATTTTCATATCTTGCAGACGTTACCTTTAACCTACGATGCATTTCAGAAAAATAATTTTGGTTATACAGGGTGTCATAAAAAGTGTGACGTCACGATGGTGCATTTTTTTAAATGGAACACTGTGTATTTTTTTATATATTTAATTTTCTTGTAGTCAACTATCTTCCTCTAAATTTTGCCAACATCGGTTCCAGTAATTTCAGAGAAAAATAAAATATAAAAAAAAACTGTTTTGCACCATTGTATTTAAAAATGAATAAAAATACCCATATGACGATTAATAGGTCAATAGGAACTTATTAAGTAGGGTTATATCAGTCGCTTATGTCATGTTTCGTTATTTCCGAACTGTACAGGGTGTCCAAATTTAGGGGTCAAACTCTTCCAAATTTGAAAGGGAAAGCACTTTATTTTTCTTATTTTAAATACGAGCCCTGTATATTTTAGGTGGTTAGATGTAGATTAAAAACAAACATTTTCTAATTATAACCCTATCGAAATTCCTAACACATTAAAAGTTATTCGTTGAAAACTCATTTTTGCATGTATTTTAATAGTAATACCATTGAATAAAAATGATGGTGGCTATGAAAAACAATTTATTGACATTAGAGTTTTCTAATTATGTTAATTATTACCTAAAAATTGGTTAAAGTTACATAAATGTTAGCCGAAAGTATTAAAAATTAAAATTAGGTTTATTTAACATTTAAAGTTTTTAAAATTAATTTTTATTTCAATTAATAAATAATTATTTACTGGAATTTTATAATATGTCAAACTAAGATTTTGTAAGTTAAATAAATACGTTTTGTTTACCAATTAATTTTTATTCATATATTATAATAAGTAAATAATTTAAACGTAAAAATCAAAGTAGGCTTATGGTTATGAAATTCGGTATTCGGGCATAATTTTGCATTCTAAACAAGTTTTTCTTATAAACTTTTTTTAAATCTTGCCTAGAAATACTACTTTACCTACTCATAAAATTTAAAAAATGCTTGTATCAAGGTATGTGATTTTTAAAAAATAAAAATATGCTAAATTTTATTTTTAATCAAGCGAGGAGCTGGATCACCAAACAGTCAAATTTCAACTCCAAAATTTTTGTCATTTTTACGTATAAATTCGCTCATCCTGGGACACTGTATATATATATATATATATATATATATATATATATATATATATATATATATATATATATATATATATATATATATATATATTTATATATACATATAAGGGTGTGCCAAAAAAAGTCGATATTTCTTTTTTTTTGCTCTCATTTATCTCAAAACATGCCCGAACAAAGCTCCTGTTAAAAGCGCAGCTCAAAATTTTAATTTTAAGAGGTTCTCCATGGTTCTTTAAGTTTTTCCGTCTAAATAACATGGAAAACAGGTTCTTTACCACTTTTTTGCCCTGCAAGCTGTGAAAAAAATATTTTAACAGAAAATAAATGAATGGATCTCATTAAGCACTATATTTGGTATAAAAAGTTCCATTGGGTCAATTATCTTCAATGTTTGACTTTCTACAAAGCTTTGAATTTCAAATTTTCGGTTTTTTGCATTTTAAGCTAAACTATTAGTGTATATATATATATATATATATATATATATATATATATATATATATATATATATATATATATATATATATATATATATATGTATATATATATATATATATATATATATATATATATATATATATATATATATATATACATATATACATATATATATATATATATATATATATATATATATATATATATATATATATATATACCCCAGAAAATTAAATTATCTACACCACTGGCCAGTCTTGCGGTGTGAAGTCATCTAGCAAAGTTGTATCGAGTTAAACATAAAAAGCAGAATTTTTTTTCGCGCGTTTTAGGTTAAAATTGACTTTTTCATAGTGTTCCACCTTCCCAACCGCTGTGTTCACACATCGTCGTTGTGGTTGGGCCCAGTAGGATCTTTTGGAACATGCGCTAGAGTTGCTGGTTATCGGCAACTCGCATTTTCGTATGGAACGGGATCAAAGCTAAGATGAACACAAGGCTCAAGGTGTTATACCGTGCTGATGAGTGAATGACATCCTGTGCCTTAAACAGGTGTCCCCAACGGCGCCTCTGAGATACAGGGCGACCTCTCCAGGTATCTACCCTTACTGCGGTAATGCGGGGCTCTGCCGTGGTGGACTAATTACTTCCCTAGCTCCAAACGAAAGCGGACAGAACCGCTTTCATAGGAAAAAAATAACAAGATGCCCTGACTGAAACGGATAAATCCGTTTCGAGAGATGCCACTCAAGGTCACAAGCAGACAAAGGTGCGCCGACAGAAACGGGTGAATCCGTTTCGTAAAGGTGCCTAATCACCGGCGCCTGTTTCACGGGGGTAACAATACATCCCGAACAAGCAGGTGCTTAGAAAAGGTTCCCTGAATCCAAACAGAAGGCGGACAGAACCGCCTTTATAGAAAAAAGGGTTCCCTGGCTTTAAACAGAAAGCGGATAGGATCGTTTTCATAGAATAAGGCCGGAAATGCGGCCTCAGAAGGAACATCTCTCCTGTAACAAGGACCTGGTAGCTACCCACGTCACTAGACCGGGAGAGGAGGGCATGATGGATCTAATCGTCTGCTCGTCATACTCTCCAGGAGACAGGCGGCACCAGGACACACATCAGAACACATTGTGCTCGTGTCCGGTAGCGACACAGTAAAAGGAGATCGTAAGAACTCTCTCCCAATCTGGTATCGGATTCATTAAGTCCGATCTATTGGGAGGATATAAGGTGTGAGTAATAGACGGGGCGGTAGCAGTGGAAGGCGTAAAAAGTCCACTCACTTTAAACCTACCTATCTAGTGTTCCACCTTCTGCAGCAAAAAATAAACTTCACATCTGAATGCAGCACCCTCAAAAACACAAAGCAAAGCAAAATAATAATTTAAAATCTGAAAGCCACCCCAGGGAAAACTCGAAAAATGATAATACTTTGTATTCTTCGTAAAACATCAATTTAACACCCTGTACATTTCCTGTGAAAAGAATAACAACACTATCAACTACATGTCAATGAATTTTTATTGGCCGACACAAATCAGAGAAACAACAAATAAAAGTTACGGGCCTTGTTACAATTATCTTCTTGGTAATAGTATTATTGTTTTGGTTTCAGTGAAAATAACATCTTTGTTATTGTTAAGTGTGCATAAGAACAAGAAAGGAATCGTAGATTAAACGTCGAAGGAAAGTTATGAAGGGAGAAAAGAAAATGATGGTCATGGAGGTGAAGATTTCTGCGCTTTCAAAGATAGGTGCTAAAGGTATATTTTTTTTATTTTTTAGAGTATTGTGGTAATGTATAGAATAAAATAAAACACTATCTTTCACCGCATTTGTGTTATTGACAAGTGATAGACCTCTAGGGAGAGGGAGATGTTTTTGCCATTGAGATGGTCATCGTCAGCCTAAATACAACATAGCTTATAAGAAAAATATACAAAAGATCAAGTATTGCTAGAAAAGTTGACAAATTGCAAAAGAGCAATTTTCTAAATTGTATTTCTTTGATTTTTATGATAAAATAAAATTAAAATGTGTCATCTTTTTTTGTAATAGTTAGCCTTTTGTACATATTTCTAATAAGTTATGTTGTACTTGGGCTATAATGAATTATAGTGTATTTAAAGACGCACTCGTGCCTCAGCTCAGCGGTTCAAGTTATATGTTTTTTTTTTCACCTAGGAATCGGCTGTTTGTATGTATAACTAAAATTAATGGTTTTATAAAGTTTCGTAAGTTTTGTTTAAGAATTTTTTTTGTAGCTCTTTTACTTTTAAGATATAAACTATTTTAAATTTAAAATAAAAACTGAAATATATTAAAAACTTAAAGAGCTACGAAAAAATGAATGGAACAAAAAAATGTGCTTTTTAATAAGCTCCCTAATAAAAAATTAATTTATACCGAAAATTTAAAATTGAGATGACTTTTTGGCCTTAAAAATCAAAAAAATAATAAATTTTTAAGTTTTTTCGCTTCTTAAGGATATCGTCGTATTCTTTGTTCAAAAAATACGTAAAAAAAGGAAAATTACAGCAATTTAGGCGAAAATTAAACGATTTTGCCAGCCAACTCGGATCGGGATGCGGTTTTTGACATCTTACTCGAGAAAGCACCAGAAATTCATTTTACATATGAGAGGGAGCTGGTCGACTTAAAGTGCCTCTCGGGTGCATAAAGTGCATCCCCGAAATTGCATAATTCTTTCAAAAATATACTAAGTCAATAAAATAATGTAAAATAACGTAAAAATTATTCTTCGGGGGTTTTCGAGGGCGCTGATTTCGAATTAGAAGTCAAAACACTCATACGATGCCCCGGGGTGGCTCCGCGGGGGTGAATTTTGGCCAAACATATGAAAGACGGAGAATCCGTCCTGCATTATGGGGTGAAAATCCGCCTTGCGAATACGCGCGGGAATTTGCCAAATCATCCCTTAAAGGTCGTACGTTCAAAGCTCCGGGGGTTTTCGGCGGCACTCATTCGGAATCCGCATTGGAACAACCCTACGACCGACGGGGGTGGCTCTGCGGGGGTGGCTTTTGGACAAAATCCACCCCCGCAGAGCCATCTTCGTCGGTGGTAGGTCTGTTCCAATGATGGATTTCGAATCAGCGTCCCCGAAAACCCCCGAAAAGTAGCTTTGACGACCCGGATTTTTGCGACCTATCGTTAAGGGAAGATTTTGGTCAAAATTCTCCCCCGCAGAGCCACCCCCGTCGGTCGTAGGGTTGTTTTAACGGCGGATTTTAAATCAGCGCCTCAGAAAACTCCCAAATAGTAGCTTTGACGACCCGGATTTTTGCGACCTATCGTTAAGGAAAGATTTTGGCCAAAATCCACCCCCGCAGAGCCACCCCGTCGGTCGTAGGGTTGTTTTAACGGCGGATTTTAAATCAGAAACCATTTTGGCCAAAATCCACCCCTTCGGTCGTGGTGTTTTTCCAACGGCGGATTTCGAATCAGCGCCCCCGAAACTCCCGAAAAGTAGCTTTGACCCGGATTGCGCGAACTATTGTTAAGGGGTAAATTTAGCCAAAATTCTTCTCCGCGTAGCCTCCCCGGGAATCATAGGGGTGTTTCGAGGTCAGATTTCAAATTAGCGAGGTCGAAAACCCCAGGGGTGTAACTCTGGTCCTGATTCATGCAGGGGTAATTTCGGCCAATTTTGGCCAAAATTCATCCCCCCAGAGCCATCTCCGGACATCGTAGGAGTGTTTCAAGGTCAAATTCGAAATCAGCGCCCTTGAAAACCCCCGGAGAGTAATTTTTACGTTATTTTACATTATTTTATCGACTTAGTATATTTTTGAAAGAATTATGCAATTTCGGGGACGCACTTTATGCACCCGAGACGTACTTTCGGTCAACCAGTTCCCTCTCATATGTACAATGAATTCCTGGTGTTTTCCCGAGTAAGATGTCAAAAACCGCATCCCGATCCGAGTTAGCTGACAAAATCGATTTATAATTAGGTAATTTTTCTGGTCTATTATGCGCCTAAGTATGACATAAATTATAGCAATAGTTTTACTGAAATTATAGGTTACAAACACAAATTATTAAACTATTACCAAAATCCTTTAAAAAGTTTATTAAAATTTTGTCGATTTTTACTAAAATTATTGTACGTGTAAAATAGCCCTTAGACCAAAAAGGTTTTGGACTGTTATCAGTACATAAACCTCCTAACTAAATTCAAGTTGATAACAATCAAATATCTGATAAAAGAAAAAGTTATTTGCTCAAAAAACTATGCGTTTGGTTCTGAAGTACCCCGAGTTTCGTTTAGTGTACGGAACAACTTAATAGGTGACAGACTAGTTTCAGTAGTACCTTATTGTAATAAATCAAAATTTTAAGGAGAAAACTACAATTTTAATAAAATAACTACAAATTGACGAATAGAGCAATGACCATAGGTTAAACCCGATGTTTTAAAACCATTTTTAAAGATAAAATTACTGTATTATACGACCAAAATCCTTTTTTTTACCGAAAAAGTTAAAAACTAGTGAAAAACTCGATTAAAACTGTGATAACCATATTGAACAAGAAACTTATTCATGTATTCTAAAATTGAACCGAATTTAAGTGACTGTTTTTGTGCGAATAATAATAATATCGGTGACAACGTTTCGTTTTTCGGGATGAGTGAATCACCAGAGAATTCGAATGAGAATCGGAGAAGACCGAAAAAATTAGGTGCGTATATAAACCTCTGTTTACAGGGTGACTGAAAAATCAGTGTACTCTTTGGACTCTTGATGTCAAAATAGGTAGATCAAAGCTAACGTAGGTATATTTGAAATTGCTTTGTTTAGCTGGTAGAGAGTGCCAAAATTTTAAAAATATTCATTTTTCGTTTATGTCTTAAAAATGTGCTTACTGATTTTATTGTGTTTGGAATGTAAAGTCACCATAGTCTAGTCGAGAAATGTGTTTTCTGCAAAAAGAAGTTAGAAGGCTCCGAAAAATATGAGCGAGAAAGGCGTTTAAAGAATTTTCTGATATAAAAATTGCAATTGTTATTAACAAAAAACGAAGAAAAAAACATTTCGATTTTTGATGATAATCAAAACATAAGAGATAGCGGAAAAAGATCCTGAAGGGAGGAAATTTCCGATAAAAAGTGCCAACTCCCGGAGTTCTGTCCATTTATAATTTTATTTAACCTGAAAATGGGCATCCACGCAACATTTTGGTTGCTCGCTCGGCGTCAAAAGAGTACGTCACACTAAATATTTTTTTAGGGATTAAATATCAATTGAAAAATTTTAAAAAGTTATGGTGTATTCAGAAAATTTCAAAGAATTTATTTTGTTACAATTTAACTTAAAGTTAGTTTTTTCAACAGTTAGACAATTGTTAATTAACAAAATTTTTCGAACTTTCGAACTCTTCATTGTACAATTAAAATGTTTAAATAATTGTCGTATAAATTTTGGCGTCGTGGAGACCTTCTTATATACTTACCTAACAAGATCACGCCATAAAAGTTTAAAAAATTGTAATGCTTTGTTTATAATAATTTTATAACTTTGACCATAAAATTATTATAAACAAAGGATTAAATTTTTTAAACGTTTATGGAGTTATCTTGATAAGTATGTATATAAAAAAAGCTTTACAAAGCGAAAAATTTATACGACAATTATTTAAGCATTTTTTTAAATCTAAAATGGAACGACAGTTTGAAACAATTTGTTAAATACCAATTGTCCAACTGTAAAAAACTTTTAATTAATATTTAACGGGAATAAATTCTTTGAAGTACTCTTAACCCCCAAAATTTTTAAAAAATTTTCAATTAATATTTAATACCTAAAAGAAATTTATTTAGTGTGACGTCCTCAGTTTTAACGCCGAGCGCCAACTAAAATATCTCGCGGAAGCCCATTTTACGTTAAATTAAAATTATAAATAATTAAGATACAGCTGAAGTTGTGAATTTTTATCGGAAATTTCCTCCTTTTCAAGGATCTTTTTTTAAATTTCCGTCATCTCTTATGGTTTTTGAGTTATCATCAAAAATCAAAATGGCTTTTTTTTCTTTCTTTTTTTGTTAATAACAATTGAAAAAGTTTCTAAAACTAACGACATCATGTAATTTTTTATTGGGTAACTGGATGTATTTAGAATCTTTTTAATTTTTTTTAGAAAAAAAACATTTTTACACATTTTTTTTGGGTACAGTAAAACAATTATTTCTAAAATTCTGAAATAATTCTGGCAAAATGCCAAGTATTTGTCCTATATCGTGTATTATGTTCTATGTTTTTTTTAGCGAAATGTATGTTTTAGGGGTGTAGGGGTAAAAAAGGGTAAATTAAGCCCTCAAATGTAGTTTCTTATATCATATTCGAATTCAGTGGCCCTAAAACCTATATGTACAGGGTTTTCCCGTATAATTGCGCACCCCTTTAAAATCTTTATTTTTATAGATAGAAAAAAATAGTTTATATGAAAGTTGCAGGATAGTTCATGAAAATTTTCATGGTGTAAGATAGAAAAACAAATGATGATCGGAAAATTAACAAATCACTATCAACTTCGTTATTTTAAATGGAACACCCTGTATATGATTGAAATTTCAAATTCTGCTAATCTTCCTCTTTCAAATATATATATATATATATATATATATATATATATATATATATATATATGTATATATATATATATATATATATATATATATATATATATATATATATATATATATATATATATATAACTTTTTTAAAATTGATAAGAGTTAAAAATTATTTAATTTTAAAATCATTTCAGTTCCTTATTATAAAAGATAGAAAGAGAGGTTTGCGGCTCACTGTCTCATTTTTTATGAACTTTCATTGCCGTAAACGAAATTTTCTAGCCCCCTTAGTTTCTGCATAGATTTTAAAAATTTTACCATTTTGGATTCCTATCTCGATTATTTGGTAACTTTTCAATAAAGGAAAAGGATTGTTATAGAGTTTTACGTGTAATTTTTAGTGGCATAGGTCGTTTTTTTCTAAAAGTTTTGTTTTTGAGTTACGACTAAACTTTTTTTTTTTTGGGCCCCCTTATATATTATTTTTTTATCTTTTTTCCCTTTCACAGGTTTTCCCAAAAAATTTATATAAATATATTTATTTTTTTTAAAAGGAAAATTTTAAAATTTTTTGTAAAATTTATCATTTTTCATACAAGGCTATGCCCGAAAATCAAAACAAAATTAACAACGTCATTTTATAAAAACCCTTTTCTATATTAAAAATTTTAATAACTAAGAAAAATTAAAAGAAAAAAACATATTAATTTATTTTTTTAAAAAACAAACACTTTTATATACTTTTTTTTAATTTTTTTTTTCCAATTCTTTTTAAAAAAGTAATTTGGCCTACCCTGAAAAAGCCAAAACGCTTGATGTGTATTTTCCAAGTTGATCAATAAGGTATTGTTCAATATATTTTAATTTGGGTCATATCCCCCCAAAAAAAAATCCAACACAGAAAGATCTGGGGATTTTTAAACCTGACAGGTCCATTCGTACCAATCCATTTATCGGGAAATGTTGTTTCTAAATATTCTCTCACTATTTGAGCATTGTGACTCGAGCGCCATCTTGCTGGTAATAAATATTATTTAAATCGGCCAAAGGAACACCCTTTAATCATTTCTTAGTGACCCCAAATTATTTCGGGGTGTCTTTTTCCCGGGTTTAAAATTTCCCTTTTATAGAAAAAATATTTAAATTTTTTGGGCCAAAAATGAAGCATGACACCCCAAACCAAACCGCCCTTTGACGTTCTCGAGGAAATATTCATATTTTTTTGGGACCAGTCCCTTTGATTTGGGTTTGGTTTAGAATACCAGAACTGGAAAAATAAGTCTCGTCTGACTACACCATCACTTTCTTTTTCAAAATTTGCATTTTCCTGAAACTTTTTAGGTACTAATTGGTAACTACCTCTACGTTCTAATGGATAAAGGGGAAAATGGTTTTGAATTCAAATTTTTGTTTTTTAGTATTAACTGAGTTTTTGATTTTTTAACCCCAACCATATCATATATTTTTTTTGCATGATATGGATGGTTGTATCAAAGAAGCCAAAAAATTTATTTCTTTCTTCCTTGTTTTCCTTGTTGTAAAAATTAGGCCTTAGTTTTTTAAAAGATCCGTGTTCAATAAATTGGCTTTGATTTTATGAAATATTCTTTTATCAGGTTGATGTCTTTCTGGATACCTACGAAATAATTAGATATGTAAAAAAAAAGCTAGATAATAATAATGATTAAAACTTTATATTATTGGAATATAATGTTACATATCAATTTTTTTGTTAATGCTGAATATTAGCAATGTCAAAATCTATTCAAATCATCAGATATGCTCAATTATAATAAAAAAACATCCTATAATATATCATTGTTGAGAAGGCTACTTCTTTTAAAATATAGGTATATAATATACTATTAAACCTTACTGATTAAAATAAAGCTCGAGTCGTTGGCGTCTTCCCTTTGCATAAAAGAAAATACATATCGTGTTTTTTTATAATTCTCATATCTATTATTTTGTTTATGTGGAACAATTTTTTAAAAAATAATAAAGTAAACTCCCACATAACAAACCCAAATCAAAAAAATAAAGTAATATTTGACAACAATAACAATCCATAATTGCATTTTTAAAAATTTTTGTTATTGTCATGGCTATCCGTGATTGACCATCGGAAAATGATAAATTTTACAAAAAATGTTAAAATTTTTCTTTTTTAAAAGAAGTAACTATGAACTATTATAAATTTAAAGGGTAAAGGGGAATATATAGGGTGTCCCATTTAAAAAATAAGTTTGGGTCGTAACTCAAAAAAAAAACTTTTAAAAACTACCACGCCAATGAATTCTACGTAAAAACTCTATAACAATCCATTTCACTTTATTGTAAATACCAAATAATCGAGATACAGGGGGCTGTCAAAATGGGCAAATTTTAAAAACCCCTGTATCTCAGGGGAAAATAAGGGGCTATAAAATTTTGTTTGGGAATGAAAGTTTATTAAAAATAAGACAGTAAGCCGCAAACCCCATCTTTCTATCTTTTATAGTAAATGGGGCTTTGGGATATGAAAAAAACACGAAAACTGGAACCCTGTACAGTCTCCTACAAAAAAAAAATTTTCAAGCATTGAGAACCTCTAATTTGGTAGGCGTATTCGATCTTATTTGGAACAGGCTAAATTTGGGGTCCATTCAAACTGATCACAAATTAAACTAAAAAGGAAACAGTATAGTGATCCATAGTATTTTCTCGGTCGTTCAACAATCAATTTTTTTTAAAGAAATGGGCAAGTTCGGCAATGGCATGGAAGAGAGAAGATAAAGACTCCATCCAAAATAAAGAAAGTGAATAAATCTCTTTTAACGTCAGAAGTCTGTTGTTAGGGACACCCTGTACCACCCCTTTTTTTAAACCAACATTTTCAGTCTTAAGACAATATTTTTAAAGTATATGATTAATAAGAGTGTCCCCTGCATAGCAACAATATTGTTTCTTGACTCCGCACGAACGAAGACGGGAAAATAAAGTTGTCATCAAAATAACAAAACGACAACAAAAATATTTTCATTAAGTTAAAAAAATGTTACAATTGTAATTAAGATTCCAAATTGTTTATTCTAAATAGGAAGATAAAGCCAATATTTGTTAATTAATAAATAAAAAAAAATCATAAAAGATTAAAATTACAATTAGTCTTCAATTTTGCAGTAAACGTGATGCTTTTTAATATATGTCTACTTAGTATCCACCCACAGACTTATAGTATATTTTGGTATAGTTACAACATAGTATATACAAAGAGTTTTAAAATGATGCATTCTATTTATATTGCAGAAATTAAAAAAGAAGAAGTAATGGCTATAAGGACCAGATTCCCAAATAAAATACCTGTAAGTATATTATTAGAAGTATACAGGGTGTAACATTACTGTTAGAAATAAATAAACAGTTAATTCTTTGGTAGAAAATATAATTTTGTTTTACATCAGTTTGGTTTCTAAGTTCACTAGCGTAGGGAGGCTAGGTAAAGGGGGTAATTACCCCCCTTAAGAATGTTTAAAACATATTGTAGAGTCTGCCAACTAATATCTGCAATATGCTACAAAACAAATTAAAAATGAAAATGATTTTAAAAAAATATTAATCTCTTCTATATTATTTTCAATGTTTATTCCTTCTTCCAATCATATTTTAACACTGCCATCGCCAATCTTGTATTTGTGTCTTGTTTTGTCTAATGCTGTAAAAATCTAACGAAGCTTTGGCGTTAATGTAGTTCGGCAAAACATCTCTAATATTGCAAAAATTTCTAAGACGAACTCTTTGAATGAAAATACCAAAAAAAAAGTTCCTTCCAAAATTTTTTTATTGTTACTAGGGCACTACTAAATTAAGCTCTGGCTAAAATTTCGTTATATTATCTTCAACCGTTTAAAAGCTATTACACCAAAACGATTTTTTAAAAAATTAACACCCCGTAAGTTAAAGACTAATACTCGTAGAGTAAAACTTCAAAACTTTGCTAAGGAATCCACTGTTAAATTTATTCCCAACCTTCATGTTACACCCTGTATTTTAGGATGTTTGTTAGTGGTATATTTTTTTAAAAGATTGTATTTTAATTTTTGCATAATTTCCTGACTGATTTTTCTTCAACTGTACTACTACTTACTTTCTACTTACTTTACGTTTACCTCCTAAAGCTGGAGATTGCAAAAACTTTTTTTTATCTCAATAAGAAAAAAATGCTCTAATTTGTTTCAAACTTTTTCGACCATCCTGTACACAAATACAAATTTGTGAAAACAGAAAACATAATAAATAATACAATATTTATTTTAGGTCATAGTACAAAAATATTGGAAAGAAAATCAATTGCCACAACTTGATAAGTCGAAGTTTTTGGTGCCACAAGATATTACTATGTCACAATTTCAAACAATTATTAGGTAAGTCAATAATCTAATATGTATTATATGATTTTTACATTATTTCCCCACGTATTAACTCTCTAGGTCTAGATATTTAATTTTTTCAACATTGTGAGCGTTTATGATGCCACTTTTGTAAAACGTTTCTTGGGCACACAGCAACTCAGGCACAAACATCAGCAACATTTTGAAATTTTCAGCAGCTCAATGCCTCTTTCCAAAGAGACGGAAATCACGTGGTGATAAATTTGGACTACATGGGGGCTATGGAAGAACCTCCCAATGCATCTTAGATCGCTTCATTTTAGAGCTTTGTTTAATGAATTTTCTGAGGTATGACAACTCTGCAATTTCATTTAAAAATCTCAGAAAATTAAGCGGTAGCTTCACATAAATCCGACTTTTTAAACATCCTCAAATCAAAAAGTCTAAGGATGTCAAGTCGAGGGATCGGGTTGGCCATGTCATGCTTTCCATTGTTCCTATCCAACTATTTGGAAATATTTCCTTTTAAAATGTACGTCCTCTCCGAAATAATGGGGTGACCCCATCTTGCTGGAATATTACTTTAAAATTAACATTTAATTCTTAAAAACTACGTAAAAACCTGATGTTTCTATAAGTATAAAAATATTTGAGCACTTAAACTCCTTTAATAAAAAAAGGGACCAATAATTATATGTGTTCCCAAAATCCAAAGTTGTTATATTTCAAAAACTACTTGAAATAAAGTTCTGACATTTGATGGTTTTAATAACAGCGATGCGCTAAATTCACTGCACCAAAAATAAACTGGGCTTTATATTTGAAAAACGAAGTTGTCTACTTTATCTCAAAAAGTGTACACTTGGCAACATTGCAGATATTATCATCGAATTAAGCGTATCCCAAAACCACTCTCTCGAAAGTAACCAATATTATTTCTCCTCTGGCAGCTGCTACCTGAGCGATAGGGAGTGCAATTTCCATGCATAACTTTACAGTACAGTATCTGAAAACATCCCGAATTTCCACTTCGTTTGTTACTGCATCCCTAGAGTATCTAGACAGTTAAACCTGCTTCCTGTAGAGGTTGTTCCTTTCAACCCCCAATTGTTTAAGTCCTTAAGAAAATGCCAAAATAATAAGAAAGTAAAATCTTTTCCAGAAAATAATTCAAAAATTTTCGCGGTTTAAACAACCAGTTACTCTATATACCCGGTAGTGTTAAATATTCTAAAAAATATATAATAATATAAAGATATAAAATCTTTTTAATACGAAGATAACGCGTAATTTTTCAAAAACAAACACTTCCTGTATTGAAAATGTTTATAAACTTTGGACGCCTAATCAGTATTTTTTATAATAATTGAATTATAATAAATTATTAAAACTGCATAGTACGCAGCTTACGCAACTTTCCGTAATATGTGCGTATGTATTAAAATTTAATTTGGTTTATGCCATGACCTAGGTTTGTTTTATAATTATTCATTACGTATAACAAGCATTTTGTATATGTGAACCCAAATAGTACAGGATGTCCCATTTTCGACACCTTTATACGGTATCTCCAGGGTTGCCAAGCATTCTCCAGCCGGGAGGACTGTCCTCCTTTGAACCAAAATGTCCTCCGTTCGGCGCAATTTGTCCTCCTTTCTGTAGTCATGTGTTACCAATTTTTGAAGAAACGATTTCAAAATTGGAGGCCTATGAAACCACCTGTATCGATCGATCTTTTCAAACATTTAACAGACAAGTTTAAAATTGGGTCTAGAAAAGATGAGAGGTTTTTTGGTTTGGAAGTTAGTAACATGATTAATCGTTATTTGAATCAAGATGAAAAAGTTAAACTAGGGAATAATTTTTTTACTTTTTATGATAATGTTTTAAACTACATTGAAAAGAACTTTGATTATACCGATTTTTGTTAAGTTGGGAAATCTCTTTTTCGAACCCAATTTAGAAAAGTTTTCTTCTTTAATTTTTTTTTGTAAGTTTAATAAAGTCATTAAATTTACAAGATGCAGTTAACCTAGACAAATTATTTGACAAAATTATGTTAGTTCAATAACCTATTTTTAAAACAAAAATTTGACATTCTTTGACAACTAGCCAAAAATGGTCATTTATTTTTCAAGATACCACAGGTACAATTTATTTGTAAAAATTTCTTTTGCTCATAACAAGGTGTATGGAAGCCCAATACTGTAGAACAAAATTGTCCAGCCGTGCAGGGCAGCGGGAATCGGGGGGTCGGCAATGCGGAGTTTGCGCAATGAGTAGTGGGTCAGGGCCAGACTTCCATAATTCTTTGTTACTATCTATAAAGTTAACATCACCATATGTCAAATTTAAACATTCACTTTTTTTTTTTTGCACAAAATTGTTGGTTATTCAACGATATCACTGTAGAATATTTAAAATTATTGTGTAATATTGGATTTTATATCATCTGATATAATATGGAAAGAATACTTTACAGCCCTCTATTTAAATGGTTGATATTTTCGGGAGTTTTGTATTTTACCAAAAATCTTTGTAAATAAATAAAACACGATTTTTTAAAATAAATTTTAAACTAAATTGTTAAATGAAATAAAAGTACCTAAATGTAAACCTTATTTCTTTTTTATAATCCACAGAAACACACAAACATTGTGGTAATCATCTAAAAGATAGTTAATATTGCCTTACTTTCCCACTGCTATTTCCTATGAATATTTTATTTTCTATTATTCATAATTGATATAGGTATTATTATTTATTCGGTTACCTAACGTTACGTCTCATAAGAAACACCTAATTTAAATATAAGAAATACTTACCTAAAGTAAAAAATGCAGGGTATGTTACCCTTGGATTTGCAAGACAAAACCATACAACCTCCAGTCATTTTGTTTCGATATTAAGTAACAAACAATAAACACAAAATTATAGTCACAATTAAATAAACACTAATCACTAAAATAAAAATGTTTTTATCAATCCAAAAACTCCTGCAACCACAAAATATAATCACACAAGGCAAAACAACCGAAACTAATACGGCGCAAAGGGCACAAACCACAACGAAAACGGCGATTGATGAGACGACGACGCCAACGGTTGGTGGATGGTACAGCGCGGATATCATACGCGCCGCGTGCGCCGATGCATTAAAAAGGTATTCCGGCTCTCAAAAGTATAATGTGTTGCCTAACTGCACATTGATTTATCAGTGTGTAAGTGGGCAACACATTAAATTATTTCATGGAATTTTGTTATTGCGCAGAATCGGCAAGGCCAAGTCTGACAGTTATTTTTATACTGGGCTGGACATTTTTTGATCGAATGGGTCATAGCATTGGGCTTCCATACACGTTTAAAACTCCCTTGCTCATAACATTCCAGTGACTTTTGCATTTCCCGAAAGTATTTTTTCTTTAATGAACATTAAGTAGCGGGAATTAATGAAATCTGAACTGCTTGTCTTTGCTAATCTAATTCAGAAAAAAAACATTAATTTGTAATTGTCAAAAAATATTTTAAAAATAAATAATTAAACAAAATACCTACTAAACATTAGCAACAATAGACATTTATAAAACTGAAAACATAAAAAAAATATAATTAGGTATTATTTTTAAACGCCGAACAATTAAAATTGTTATGCTAAAATTTATTTTTCAAAAAATCCCTAAAAAAAATTTTTACGTGTCCTCCTTTAGCTTTGTGACGAGTTGGCAACCCTCGGTATCTCCTTAATTGCTAGTTGGTGTTTTTGTTCAATTGTAAGCAAACCCTCACCCATCGTGTGCACAGCTTTATCATGCCCAAGTTTTCAGTCATTATGCGATGTACTTGTACGGGGTGGGCATTTTATTAGGGTCCCATACATTTTCTCAGAAACTGCAGACTTTTGAAAAATAAAGATGGGACAAAAGTTTCTTGGATTAATTTATATAATTTTAATTAATTTTACTTTCACATATACAGGGTGTTCATTGTGTTGGGCACCGGTGTTCACTTCCCTATTTTAAATGGGACACCCTATTTATTATTGTATATTTAGAAAGCGCTTCCAAAGACAAGTTCAACGATATGTAACAGTATGGGTCTGGTCGCAACGTTTCGGATTTATTGAAGTTTTCTTTATTTTTTGACCTATTTTTAAATTAATACTAATACGGTAAATATTTTTTTAATTTGTTCACGCAAAAAATTACAGAATCCTATTTTATCTATATTATCTGGCAATTTTTTTAAATTTTAAAATGTTACAGTGTTCCCAAAGTTTATCTATCGTAAATTTCTTGATTTTTTAAATGCAACCCCTGTTTAATACTAAATTATAAAAGAATTAAAGACCTTTCAACGATGTAAAAAGGGGTTACCTTTCGAACTTTTTGTCCTTCAGGAAAAATTTTTTCAACCACACTACACCCTGTATACTTTATATTATAAATTACTATGGGGTTTAATTGCCATCTTAAACCAAATTTATTGTATTGATTAATATTAATTCGGATGTGTGTGGTTGGAAAAAGAAAAATATGACTTTTCCGAAGACAATCCCAAAGTTCGAAATACTGGCCCATGTTGTTTAATCGTTGAAAAGGTCTTTTAATCTTTTACGTTTTTTTAAAGTGCCATTGAGGAAGATCTGAAAGAAGAGATGGTTTTAAAATCATGCAAATTGCCCCCATTTTAGAACAGCCGACTAGAAAGGAAATTCCAGACTTCCGAAAACCGAAATTTGCGATTCCCGTTTTTATTTTTTTATGGCGTTATTTGGAAATATTAAAAAAAAAGACATTTTTTTTGGCCACTTTTAACTCTAAAATAGTTTGAGAGATTTTCGGACGTTTGTTTTCTAAACCATCATCAACTTTTTTTTTTTAAATGCGGCACTCAATTGTTTATTGTATTTTTTGAAGCAATTATAATCCCAATTACAATGATGTAAACCTTAATATTTTTCTGTTAAATAAACATATTTTCCATAAGAGCTGGAAGACAAGGAACGCACATAACTTCTAATAGGGGCGTTCCATATTTGTTAATAAATATTAAGTGTTATACACTAATTGGGATAATAAGAGGTTCAAAAAAATAAAAAAAAAACCTGGTCCGTATTTTAAAAAAATAAAGTTGATGTGGTCTCGAAAAGAAACGTCTCGGAAAATCTCTCAACCTTTTTGTAGAGCTTAAGAAGTGCCATGAGAAAGTGTTTTGTTTTTTCATATCTCTTTAAATAATGTCGAAAAAATAAAAACGAAATCGCAAATTTCGGTTTTTTTCGAATATCTCCGGAAGTACCTTTTCCCAATCGGCTATTGAAGGCACAAATCCCAACTTTGCCATAATTTAACCGATTCGTATTCTTACTTTTAGATCCCATGCATATCGATCTACCTTTAAAATTACATTAAAAAAATCAAGAAATTTTACGATGGGAAAATATGGAACACTGATTTAATTTTAAAACTTAAAAAATGTTGCCTCAAACGTAGATAAAATAAGCTTTTGTAATTTTTTAGTAAAAAAATTTAAAAAAAAAAGACTTTTACCCCTTTTTATTAATTTAAAGAGAGGTCAAAAATTAAAAAAAAACGTCAATAAATCCCGGGAAAACCCAATTTATTTTTGTTTTGAGGCACTATCTAAATATATAAAATATATCGGGTGTCCCATTTAAAATAAGGAATGAAATTCAACCAAGAACAATCTTTATGTGAAAGTGGAATTAATTAAAAGCATAAATTATTCAAGAAACTTTTAACCGCTTTTTCCCAAAAGTCTGCAGTTTCTGAAATAATGTATAGGACCCTAAAAAGCCCACCCTTCATACTCTTTCATATCCTATGGTCAGCAACTCGCGCACTTTCAGTCGACGGTCCTCTAATACCTTTTTGTGGATTTTCTTCACCATTTCTGGCGTGGTCACCTCATTTGGTCTACCACTGCGATGTTCATCTCGTACGAGCTATTTAATCTCTGCCACCCAATATTTTATTGTTGTAAACCAGGGAGCAGACTCCCCCAGAGTAGGATCTAGCTCAGCTTTAATATTACTTGGATTAAGACCTTTTAAATGAAACAATGAAACCATTGTCTCACATAACGATGAACATTTTTTCCATGTTTACAAATGTACTGAGAGCGTTCACTACTCATGGCCACCAAATTAATACTAAACATCTTAGCGTCTTGAAGCTTCAAACTTAAGCTTTATAAGGTTCATGCCTTCTGCCATAGTGATTGTTTTCAAACAACAACCGCCATCTATACGTCAGGATGGTACTTCTGGGACTCCCTATTCCTTCCGTAGCAGTTTCCAATAAGGCAACCATGACACTCTTACGTATCCCTTTATAGTCCCTTTAAAGAAAACTCGATCTTTCCACTTTATCCGCTCCTTAAAAGGTTTCCACCTTTCATGGAATTTGATGTCACGACCTCCCGTTATCTAGGCTCCTAAAATAGATTCTTCAATTTTGATTTGTGTAATTAGTGTAATTAATTCCACTTCTAACCTTTTTTAATATTGTGCAATAATTTAAAAGCAAAAGTAAATAAACTACTTGTTATCTTAAGGCCAAATAGGTGTCCTAAACATGATAAATAAAAAATTTTTGTAATTAATGTTTTTTTAATCAGACAAATGACCTTTCATGTTAACATTTTTTTAACGTTACTTAAATGTTTTATGTTCCATGTAATGTTATTCACATGCTAAATTGGATTTGATTTAAATATGGGGTATATTATAGACTGTCTGAAGTATATCGGCTTTTGACGAACCATACCCCAATAAACCTTTAACGATTTTATTACCTATTGTTGTTGGGTAAAGCCATTTGTTCATAAAGGCAGGGGTGGACCAGGTATTTCTCGAGTATTAACCATTAGGCATATAAATATTTTGGCTAATATTTTTGTGGCAGTGTTGAATAAACTGAGCGTTTCGAAAAAGTTGTTTTACGAGAATAAAACTATGTCGCGTCGAAATCATTTGTCATTAGATGCAAAACAAGTTGAGAAAAATGAAACTTTCAGTAGAGGTCAATTAAACAAGAAGCTTTAAAAGAAACCTGTCTACTTACAAAAACTCCAATATCATCGATAAGGGATATTATTATTAGTGAAGAATTGAACAAAAGAAAAAAACGTAGTGATTTTTAATCTCATCGTATAGACAATAGTGATCAGGACCTAATAAGAAGGAAAATATATTGTCTTTATGAAAGCGGAGTTATTCCTACCTTGGATAAACTGAAAAAGAAGCTAGACGAAGACGAAACCAATATAAATATTAGCCGTGCCACCCTCCATAGAGTTGTTTGTAAAATGGGATTTAAATAACGCAAAATAGACAAAAGACAAGTAGTAATGAAATCGCACAGATTACGTACTTGGAGATTTATTTACCTTTAAGAAATTAAAAGATATAGGTTAGAAAACAGATCCATAATTTACCTTGATGAAACATGGTTCGATACACACGACACAGTATCCAAAGGATGGGTTGATTCCAGTCAAAACTGTCAGACGAAAGCACTTTCAAATAAAGAAAAACGCATTACCATAATACACGCTGGTTCAGAAGACGGATTTATCCCAAACTGCTTGCTGTTGTCTGCAAAGAATATTAAGGATTCTAGCTTGGATTATCATCAGGATACAAGTGCAGAACTTTTTGAAAACTGGTTTCAAAATTATCTTTTAAAAAATATTCCGAACAACAGTGTTATTGTCATGGATAACGCAAGCTACCACAGCCGTCTGCTACACAAAGCACCAGCTTCATCAAGTTCAAAAACTGAAATCCAGGCATATTTGTTAGAAAATAAAATTTATTTTGAATTCAGTTACAAAAAACGCATCTTTTGGAAGTCCTAAACTCATATGCAATTAAAAAACAATATGTATGTGATAATTTGGCTGAACAGGCTGGGCATACTGTCTTATGGCTTCCTTCGTATCACTAAATGTTTAACCCCATAGAGCATTTGTGGAACCAAGTAAAATTAAGGATCAGAGCAGAAAATTTTAGATCTACTTTAAGTCCCAGTGTTATAAATTTGATAAAAAATGTAATTACTAACATACCAGTTGAGAGCTGAAAAATTCACTACAGCACATTATAAAAATTGAGGACTCTTACATTTCTATCCAAAACAACATAAATCCTATTGTAATTAATCTCATTGATGACTCTGATAGTGAAACAATTAATTTAGATATTTATATTAAAAATGAATTATGTATAGATAATCAGTTATAAATTTATTAAAACTTTGCATATATTTAATTTTTTAATGTAATTTTAAGATCATATTTACCTAAATAAACAATAAATTATAAATCTTTATATTATTAAAGTCCGTCCCTAATGTTCTGTTCTTTTATCTACCGATCCGCAGTTTTATTGCTGTCGGCAGGTATAATCCATAAATGAAGTCAAGAGCTAACACGGTATACTTTGAGACGGACTATACCCACATGCGTTTTCAGTCGCATAGGTATTTTTAGAAATAACTAGGGCTTGTGGTCACTACAAACTACATTCCACATACACCCTCTCACTCAGCTCAAAAAACCATCGCCAAAATGACTGAATTTAAGTACGAATCGTTGCAACATCCACCCTAATCGCCAGATTTAGCTATCTCTGACTTCTGGCTGTTCTCACTTCTCAAAAAAATCATGCGAGGGAAACGATTTTCATCAAACCAAGAGGTAATAGCAGCCATTAAAGGTATTTCTAGTCCAATCATTATAGATTTTTTTTAATTAATGTTAACAGATATCTGACTGCGCCATGACTTTGGGAATAACCTGTAGATTACTAAAATCAAAAATCAAACCAATTTTTTTAAATATTTTTTTTTAACAATAATTATTAAAAAAGGGCCCTTTTTTTAATATAACAAAGAGTACTAGCTATATCACTTTACTCATAAAAGACCGTTGGTAGAGAATTCAAAAACCTACAAAATGGTTTTTCAAAAATCCCGATCCGACCATTTTTCACCGAGAAAATCTGGAAAACGCTTAAAACAGACCTTTTTTCAAAAATTCGTGTCTCTATGGTGGCGCAAGGGGCAGCAGCGGCTGACCCAAGCAAAGCTATCTAGCCTACAGAGACAGGCCTGCCTAATGATCACGGGCGCGCTGCGCTCGACACCAACGGCGGCCATGAAAGCCCTCCTAGGACTGCGTCCTCTGCATATTTACTTGGAGAGAGAGGCAAGGTGGGCAACCTACAGACTCTATCAAGCGGTCAGTAACAAACCGCAGGCGTGTCGTATGGAGAGCACCAGTCTCCTCAGGAATGTCCTGACCTGTGACAGACTGGGAATGCCCTCAGACATAATGCCTACAGCAACCAATTACAACCGGCCCTACAGTGTAGTCTACCCACAAAGGGAGGACTGGAGTCGAAAAACGACCGGCCTGCTCCGGGCTGACATCTGTTGGTACACCGACGGCTCCAAAACCAAGGACGGTGTTGAAGCTGAAATATATGGACAGAGGCCGAGGGCAGAGTTTTTCTTTAGCCTGGGCACTCTCGCAACTATATTTCAAGCGGAGGTATTTGCTATTGAGATCGCTGGTTGATCGGCACTGCACACCTAAGACAGTTAAAATATTCTCCGATAGTTAAGCAACTCTTAAGGATTTGGAACCGCCGTTGCAAGTCGAAAACCGCCTGGAATTGCAAGGATGCACGACCAAACGGGTCAAAAAATAAGTTACCTAGTGTGGATACCGGCCACACCGGCGTAGGGGTAATGAATCCGCAGACCTCCTTGCTAAAAGGGGGCGTAAACAAAATTCACGTCCGGAACCGGTCATCGGTATATCTTATGTGGCCAAGCAGTTCATATCAGCTTGGATACAAAGAGAAAATCTTCGGACTGGCATGGACCCGGGTCTCAGACATCGAAGGCCTTCATAAGCTCACCAACCAACAATTTACTGTCAAACTACTGGAGCAATTAAGAGTACACCTTAAAACTCTGTGGGATGTACACGGGACACTGCAGATTAAAACCACATGCACAAGATCGGCCTGCGAAAGACGCCGAGTGCCGCATGTGCATGGAGGGGGGTGAATCGGCAGAACACATACTAAGGATATTTTCCACTTACCGTTTTTAACTACTGGTTGATAGCAGTTCTTTCCCCCACCATTCTAACCGTGTTTAACCCGCCTATCCTCCCAAAAACGAAACGGTTTACGTATGTCAACTTACTACTTATGGTTTAATACACTTTTAAGTTTAAATTTAAATGTAAGGTCTTTGGAGAGTTAAGAAATAAGGCGAAAAGATAATATATAAACCAAATTTTTCATTTAATAAGATATTAGCTGTTTCCAAGTCAACTACAATAAGTAAATTTTTCCTTTATAATTGTAATATAATTGTATTAATTCATCCATTTGGGAATTAACTAATAAACCAAAAATCTGCAATCCAAATAGTTGTTAAACCCTAGCAAAAAAAAACATCACAGAACCAAAACAATAGAAAAGCCGCGAATCCTCCATTATTTTAAATTTAAATTTGACATAACCATTATTAACGCTTCTCCTGACTAGTGGCGATACGGTAGATACTGGGTCAAAGAAGCAGATACTGACGACAGAACACCTTCCCCTACGTTACCGCTTTCCGTAAACCGGTATGTTAACTGTCCTAATTATGTTCAACGCGGTATGTCGCCAAAATTTGATGACTGTGTTCGTGCCCAGCACGGCACGACTAAGATTCCAATCCTCGGCTGACACCTTGTTTCCGGGGGAGGTGAAAGATTCTCTCCCAACAGGATCATCAGATTTATTAGGAGTCTGGACCTGGTGGGAGAAATATAAAAGGGTGTGAGCCACAATAGACCGATCGGTCGCGGTGGAAGGGTGGGTTATACCCACTCACTTTAAACCTACCTACCTCCATTAATTTTCAATATTAAGAGCTGATTTTTTGGGAAATAATAGTTAATAACATATACTTTAAGCTGCCGAAAGATGAAAATTGTCGCATTAAGAGTTTTTATTCAATCGCACTATAAACAAATTAGGCCCTTATCTTGCAAGTGCCATGAATATTACGCAAATGGTCCGATTTGAATTTTTAAAACGGTTTTTCAAGTTGTATATACAAATTGTATATATCACATTTTCATATAGATTTGGAGAACATTGTTAAAAATGCTTGTGAACCTAGCGCGTCGAGCGAAAATTCGCGACCGAGACGTATGACCAGAAGATCACCGGAAAAAGTATATTGAATTTCAATGATATTATATTAAATAATATTTATTTTAAATCGTGTTTTTACTATCGAACAAGAAAACTTATTGAACTTATTGGTATGATAGGTCATCCTTTTTCTCTATTTTTTAAAAATGTTAATGTTGTTATCAGGTAAATAATTATTACTTAATATAAAAGAAGACCGGATGAACGGATCAATAAATAATAAATGTAAATAAAAATCGACGATATCGTGTTTTGCAGAATTGGCCACAAGAAAAACAAAAGGTCAACACAGTATTAAGCGAATTAATTTTAATTAGTCTTTGTTTAAACAAAACCAGCGGTAAACAATGTATTAAAATAGATATTTTTCAGTTTTCTTTGATACTATCAGCAAATAATATGTATTTCTTTTCTAAAAATATTTTCATACAGAAAGCCACAACTTAAAAGCCTTTTATGGATTATTTTGTTTTCTCGAAATATTAAATTATAGACAAAATTATCGCCTTATAGCAAGTAGAGCCCAGCCCGTCCACAAGTCAAATCGAGATTGAGATCAACATCTTTTATTATCGTCTCTTCCATGCCATCCGCGAGGAACTCACCCATCCCTCTCTAACAAAAATTGATTGTTAAATGGGCCGGGACTGGTACGGATCATTATATTTTTCCCTATTTAAGTTTAATTTGTGATGCAGTATTTTGAATTGAACACAAATTAAGCGCTGTTCCAAATAAGATCGAATACGCTTTACCAATAGTTAGAGGTTCTCAATGTTTGAAAATATTATTTTTTTAGGAGACTGTACACACAGCACATGAGGTCTGTTCGTTATTCAGTTATATTTTACACTTTTTGAACCCATCTAGTCACACTAGTTCTTAGTAACAAACAGTCCTATAGTCCAGAAAACGAAGCTAGAAAAAGTGCAAAACCTCGCAATTTTTTCAAAATGCATAGATTTGCATGAAAATTTGGAATTAAGCTCCTCCTCTTCAAAATCTTCCGATTAGCGCTCTTTATTTTTAGGGGTAAAAAATACCCTTTATTGCCAAGACCTATAAAACTAAATTAAAGCAAAGATAATATATTAGGATAAGATGAACCATTCAATGCTATATTTTTGATACCCCTAATGGACTTTCAACAGGGATGTCCGTCGAGGTTTTCCGCTATCCTTGAACGAAAGTTAAAAGAGTGATGGGCATAATGGTTATTTTAAAATGAATTATTGAATTATGAATATTTTTTCGTTATTTGATAATTGAATTTATAATTATTTTAATTTTTTTATGTTTAATTTTAAATTCTTGATTTCTGAATCAATATGTAACTCGACCGATGTAACAAAACAACATAAAATTATAAATTTGTTAAAAGTCGGATCCCTTTAATTTGTCAAGGGGTTCTGGACTTTTTTTTCTGTATAATATATATTTTATTACTATTATTATTTTAGTAAGTAAATTTTCCATCTTAATTTTTTATTTTGGGCCCACGGCCAATTTTTGAATTGATACCGGGATTTTTTGACAAATCTGGGGTCATTTTTTTGTATTGTCAGTTTTTAAGTTATAAGCCCCACCAAACCCAACCAGCAAAACTTTCCTAAAATTCCCCTTCTAAAATATTAAAAAATGGAAGATTTTATCAAAAATTATTATTTTATAAGATAAATTTAATTTCACCTTTATTTAACAAATATTTTTTTAAAAAAAAAGCACAACCGCACTTTCCGAAAATATTATTTTTACTTTTTAGCCAAAATTTCTGAGATTTTGACTGTTTTATATTGGTACGCCAGGGACCCGGAAACAATGGAACCCTTGTAAAATAAAATTTCTAAAATCCCTCCTGACAATTTTTTACATTTATAAATAAAATTATTTTTTAAGCGTTGGTGCTTTTTAAAAATAATTTTAAATTAAGGAAAATTAAATTTATCGTATAAAAAATAAGTATATTACCATAAAATCTTCCATTTTGGATGTAATCAGTTTTAAGAAGGAGGAATTTTAATTTTTGCAGGTGTGAGGTTAGGTTCAAGTGAGGCGTTATAACCCCAAAAAAAAAGGATCCGACAAAAT
>JAHBCN010009025.1:36106-80253 GCA_019359885.1 Listronotus oregonensis | reverse complement strand
AGAGATTTATTTTACCGATGCTGGAGAAAATTTGAGGACAATTAGGAGGCAGGGGGGTGGAGATCCCTACCGTTTTTAGGAATACATCAAAATTCAGGGGAAAAATGAATTTTTGAAAAAAATTTTCAGGAAAAGATGCGCAGATCGTGCCTCAACGTCGACTGAAAATGCGGTTTTTCTGTTTTCCACCTCAACTACGGAAAATGCGAACTGGGGAGGAAATTTTTTTTTAAGTTTTTTAAATTGTACGGTTAATACGAATGTTAGTAAATAAATAAACGTTGACGTTCCCTTTTTAAAAATTCCTTTCAATTTAACATGATTTTATAATGTTACTTTAAGGCACTTGTTAAAAATAACATTTTGGGGACAAGATAGTTTTAAAAAATTGAATTTTTAAACGTTTGTAGAAAAAATATATTAAACTCGATGCTATAAGTATATTAAGAAAAACTTATAGTATGCTATATTGTTAAAAAAAAGTGGCTTCATCTTGGCTAATGACTGCATTTCTAGCATATAATTTAGTTTCTTTTAATAATCATTGTATCTTAGAGATATTTCTTTTACTAATTTTTTTTGAAACAATTTGGGTTCATTATAATCATAAATTTACTTTACACACTTTAAAAAAAAAATTTTTTCGTCAACCAAGTTTTAACAAAAAAATATAACTACAATCTTATGACTGATATTGAATGAAAAATACAACAAATATTTACAAAATAAAAAATATCAATAGCGTCCTTATTTTTTTTAAATTTATTTAACCAGTATCTACCAACGATACGGGGAAGTATTAAATTTCCATCTACATCAAAACATGATTTTTAATTAACACTATAGATGTTTGAAGTTGGAAAAAAAAGCATTTCGATAGCCGAAATTTTAAAACCACAAAAATTTTTTTAAAACCCCTTTTTTTAAAGGGGGCATTTTTCAAATATTTTATGTAGGTGGTGAGGGTTTTCCTTGCCTGAGGCGGTACCCCCCCACTTGCCCTTTAAAGGACTCGTGAAGTCTTAGTACGTTTCGAGTTCTGGGCGGTGAGTCAGTTTTCCTTCCTTCCCTTCTTTTTTTTTAGTTTTCCTTCTTCCTCTTCTTTTTTTTTTTTTCCTTTTTTTTTTTTTCACTCTACAAAAATTTGGAAATAATGATGATGGCACACCCGAACGTAAAGTTACCCGGAGGTAAAAAACCCCCTCCATTCGGTTCCCCGGGGCGGGGTACTTTGGGGGGGGCCACCATCAAAAAAGTCTGATATCGTTTACAAAATTGTGGGCTTAATTAACGTGAACTCTGTTCACCATTATCTTCAATCCCCCAAACCCCACATATTTTTCTTACCGAAACCCAAATAAGCCCCCAAAAGCAACCAACCAGGTTATGAACTCATTTCATCTTTTCGCCCCCATGGCGGCGTTTGTGCTTACGTTCGCAACGACCTGGCTTGTGTTGGGTTTCTAACCTCGAATCGGGGGGGCCTGATATTCTTTGGCTTAAACTTACTTTCAGATCTTCTACTAAATTCATCTGCTGTATATACCGGTCCCCGTCTGACAATTCCTACAACGAGTTCTTTGATTTCCTTTCAATAAAGATCGACAATATCATTTCCCAGTTTCCATTGACCGAAGTAATCGTCCTCGGGGATTTTAATGTTCATAAAAAGGATTGCGGTCCAAAAAAACTGATACACAAGGCAGGCACAGAAAATTTCGCAATCAGCAACTCGCTCCCCAATCTAATTATGGAACCTACCTACTTTCCTGGGGTTTCCCCCCAATAATTCAACCCCCTAGATCTCTTTCTTACTTCCACCCCCGAACTCTATCAAGCATCAGTAACTGCCCCCTTTTGGCACTCTGACCATGGTTTGGTCCCCTTTTCATACTCCACTCATTTTGAGGCAACTGAAAGCATGCCGCCACGAACCGTCGGGCCCTACTTGGCTGACTGGGATGGTCTAAGAAATTTTTTTTTCCAGCTACCCTTGGAATCCTACCTTTTTTTACTCACGATCCTTCAGAAATATGTAAACAAATTACCGAAACAATTCAACTAGGCATTGAGACCCACAAAAAAGAACCCCATAACTTCAAATCACAAACCGTGGTTTTCTAAATCCTGTGAAAAGAGACTTTAAAACTTCAAGCCCACAAAACCCCAGTCCCGAAAATCGACAGGCTAGCATCGAAGAAGAAATCAGTATAATCAGACCATCTCAGAAGCAAAAGACCTTTTAACAATCGAATAAAAGATAAAGTTCTCTCTTGCTCAAATGGCAGTAAAGTTTTTTGGCCTTTGAAAAAAATATTAGTCAGAACTCTTCACAAATTCTTTTCCACCCCTAATCTCTGAAGATGGAATTGTCTCTACCTCCAAAGGAAAAAACCCAACTATTTGCCAAACAATTTGCTGCCAATTTACGCTTGATCCTCCTTTTTAATCTTCCTCTTCCAACAGTTGTCCCTGTTTCTCATAAAATGTCCATATAATCTTTAAAGTAAAAAGATCAAGCGTATTCTTTCTTCTCTTAATACTAAAAATCGTCTGGGCTGGATGGCATACCAGCAATCGTCTTAAAAAATGTGCTCCCGACTTGCACCCATCTTAACTCGTCTCTTTCGAATTTTACGACACGGACATTTTCCCGGAGAGTTGGAAAGCTGTACGTGTGCAACCTGTCCCCAAAAAAGGATCCAAAAATCCCCTTCTAACTATAGACCTATATCTCTTTTTCAGTTGTTTGCAAGGTAAGGAAAAAAATTTATTAATTCTCAAATTTAAAGTATCGGAAAAAAATAAGATCTTACATGATAGACAATATGGTTCCGCCAAGATCCACATTTATCTTTTTTCCTTTGTCTCACACAACTGGAACAAGTCCCTTGAGTTTTTGGGAATCCCAGATCGTGCTCTTGACATATCCAAAATTTTGACCAGGTCTGGCATGATGGGCTTCTTAACAAACTTCCTTTTCGGCCCCACCTAAGCTTTGCTCTTGGCTTTCCAGTTTTTTCTAATCGACGTATATCAGTTAGTGTAGATGGTCATTCCTCCACTTCACCAAATTAATGCCCCCCCAGGAGTTGGCCCCGCTGTTTCTTCTACACATTAACGATATTCTCTTCCACAATCAACCCCTTCATGTTTTTTTGACGATAGTACCCTCCACTCTAGTATTCAATTTCTTAAGCCACCTTTTTTCTGATTTTGAAAACAAGCGCAGGTCAATGCAGATATTCTTTCAAAAGCCTCAAACTTATCTTGGATTGGGGCCCAAAAAAACGTTTTCAGTTTAATGCCTAAAAACACAGTCATTTCGCTGTCGCGAAAAACGCGTATGCTCATCCCTTACATATGAGCGGCCAAGTTTTGAACAAAGAGTCGTTTAATCTAGTCGGCGTTACTTTTGAGAATAACCTCAACTGGCACAAACACATTTCTCCATATTGGGAGCTTAAAAAAAAATTGGGTTTTCCCTTTTTTGAGCCAGAAAATATTTCTTTTCCCCAATTTTACACTTGTATGTATCCCAAATCAGACCCCTTTGGAATATTGTTCTCATGTCTGGGGAATGGCGTCTCCTACAACACTTAGCATTCGGGGACTTTTTTCCCAAAAAAAGAGCTGCCCGTCTTATTAATGATCCAACGCTCACAGAAAGGTTTCCCTTTTTTGCCCATCGTCGAGCTGTAGGGGATCTGTCGCTCTTCTATAGATATTTTCACGGCTTCGCTCAGAGGAATTGGCCAGTATTTTTCCCTTTTTTGGCAGCTCCCAACAGAGCAACACGTAGTGCAATTTTTATGCATCCTTTTACAGTTCAGTTAGAGAAGCCCCGAACTTCCCGTTTTTTTTTTTTCCCCTTTTTATTCCTAGAGTGTCAAGTTTTTTGGGGAACCTGCTGCCCGCAGAAGTTTTTCCTTCTCCTCCCAACCCCCAAAAAAATTTAAGTCCCAAAAAAAACTCCCTCTCACCACACTGAAAAAAACCCACGGTACATTAGTATTTAGGCATAGTTTCGTGGGGGGGCCCCAAAAAAAAAAATTTTTTCTTCTAAAAATTAAAGCCAGGGGTTTTTCCCCTGGCTGGCAATCGAACCTGAGTCGCCTTTTAAGAGGCAGAAATTCAAATATAAATTTAAAGTACATTTATTATTTTCCATTTTATATTACATTTTTTTTTCTTCAGTGAAGGTCTAGGAGTGGACAGGACTGTCAGACTTTACCCAGAGAAAAGCCTGGAGACATGAGCATAGTTTAAAGAATATACAATATATACAATATATTGTATATTTTTTGAACTATGGCACGTGTGCGTAGGTAGAGACGTAAATGTAGGTGTGAAATTGCCATTTGATGTATGGCATTGTTCCCAGTTATCTTTAGAATGCGTTCAATGTTTGTTGTTAAGTTTAAAAATTAGCTGCATGTTGATTTGTTTTTTTAAAATTTTGGGTATTTGTTTTTGGGGAAAAAATTTCCATAAAAAAACCCTTTTTTGCTACATGAGAGGCAGAAAGTCTGTCCACTATGCTACCGAGGAGATATTCTTGCCAAAAGAAAAATTTTTTATTTTTGAGAATTTAAAAAAATTTAAAAAAATTTTTGCGCAAGATGGTTACTAAAAAAAAGCTGATAATAGAACAAAACAGCGACGTGCGGGGAAATCAATCTTTTAGCATGGATACAAATATAATTTTTGTCCAATTAAAAAGACTTCTAACATCACACACAGTTAGCTTGGAATACATTGCCTCAAGAGGAAATAGATCATTTAACCAAACTACTGCCTAGATGCATTAACAAGTACACATAGAATATGGAAAAGGGGAAAACATTTGTAATAGTAATTTATTAAATCCAGAGGTTACTTATTACAGTACAAGTTAGACATTAAAGGGGTTGACTGTAAATACAAATAAATACTACCGGGCGTGTATCGTAATGTATTTTTTCTGCACCCCTCCCCCAAAAAAAAAACTTTCGGTATGATTTTTTAAATCGAAAGTTTCACTTTTAAAAAATCACTTATTTTCGGGACGATTTTTTTTTACTTTTGGAACGTTTTTTTTTCTTTTGGAACGATATCGGATATCTACGTAGGCGGCATTGGCAACAATATACACGGGGGTTTTTTTTATGACAGCGCTTTCCCAAGGGGTTTGAGAGTGTTTTCGCTTTTCCATTTCAAAAAATGGAAATCAAAAGTTAAGTCGAATTGATTCCACATGAGATTAGTGAAGCTGTTTTAAAAAAACTACTTATGAATTATTCCCGCTAAAGTCAAGAGACAGATATGAATTTGTTTTTTAATTTATTTCAAAAAAAAAAACAATGATAAAAAAGTGCATACTATAAATAAAGAAGTCATTCTTGCATATTTTAAGCAAAAAAAAAAAAAAATTGGGGAAAAACCCCCAGCCTCCGGAGCAATTACTCAATGCCTAAGTCCTCAATTAAAATTTTTAAAAAATTTTTATAGATATAAGCCGCTATCCCAAAGTTATTGCTTTTTTAAAAGAAAATTCGTTTGTTACAAAAACCCCAAAAAAAACAAGAGTATTAAATAAAGAAGAAGTAGATAAATTCTTATCAGAAGCTGGTGATAATACCCACCTAGTAACAAAGGTAATATTATTAAATATAATTTTTTCTTTTTTTTTATTAATTAATTTTGTTTGGGGGTTTGAAGGTACTTGTCGTCGAAAAAAGTTTTGTAAAATGAGTTTAGATAATATAGAAGATAAGATAAATATGTTACAGAAAATAATATTTCTTTATACAGGAAAGATTTGTCATTATGTCCAGCAAACACACCACATAGTAGGGAAAAAGTGCATATTATAAAAAGAAAAATGTATTTCACAACCCCTTTTGGGCTTTTGGTAATATCACCTGCAAAATTGCTGACTTTCCTAAATTACCGCATCCCAAAGAATACACCGGGCACTGTTTTGGGAAAAAGTTCAGCTACTTTATTAGCCCCGATGGTAGTGATATTTTAAACCCCAAATTTTTAGGGACATGGAGGTAACAAAATTTTTAAATTTTGAAAACTAGTACAAGTACTAATACGTCTAATAATAATAATAATAATTTTATTACTGCCACTTCTGTAAATATCCCTAATAATATTAATATAAGTGATTGTTATAATTGTGTAATTTAATTTAATTCATAGGTAATGTATTCAAAAGAGCAATTTTATTTTTATGTTTTAAGTAATGTATATTAAAAAATTTATAAGTAATGTCCCCCTCCAGATTTTTTTTAAAATAATAAACGCTCACAGAAAAAAATATTGTACGTAACAAACCAAAAGTGATTTTACGGAATTTGCGGGGTTCTGGGAATTTTTCTATGGGCCTCCGAAACTTCCACGATCACCTTCGGAACTTGTTAGGAATTGTTATAATTTCAAGGGTGCAAGTCCGTTCTGTAGTAGTCTGAAAATCGCATCACCTTTTTTTTTTATAACAACGGTCGTTGAAGTGAAAGAAAATGTCATGTTTGGGAGATTTTTAAATGTCTTATTTAATTTATAAAAATGAAACAGTCCGGATATTGTTGTTTAAAAAGGGAAATTACCGTCTCTGATACTGTAATGACTAATGACTAACCTATCGGACTTAAAATGATTATGTAATCGAAGGTCTACCAGACAGTAGAAAATAAAGTTACCTGCTAAATGTTTTATCCAAACGGCCTTAATTTTAAACTTAATACATATTCTTGTTATTTATATGTATACTAAAAATTATTTAAGTAATGTTACCATTAAAGGGTGTTCATGTCTCATGTAACCTATTATTATTTGCTTGTTTTCTATTACAAACATATCTTTCAACAATAAATATTATCCCCATTTAATCACATGACCTACCAAACAACCAAGATTTACAATAAACCAAAGTACCATGTTTAGTATTCAATTTTCAAACCAACATATTTCAGCAAGTTGTTTCTCGCAATAAGCAACTAAACGTAATGACCATCGCTCACATGCGTGTACTGTATGTACTAACCCAGTCATAAACTGGTTCATTTGGTTCATTAGCGACTAATATGACATGATTGTCGTCGTCCATACATATGTAACAGCTAATAAGAGCGATTATCTTCTTATGTCAGGACACGCAATCTTTTTTAAAAGTTAAATTTACACTGGGGCTAAATAAGAAAAATATATTATGTATATTGATACGTTATATATAAACCAAAAGTTTTAAACATCTTCTTTATAATTTTTTTTTTTAATTCTTCTTATAAGGAATTTTTATAGAAAGCAGAGTAGAACATAGAATTATTGTACTGACAATATATTTTCTTATATCTTTTTTTTGATTGTAATAGATAATATTATAATTTTAATTTTACAATTACACTTAAATTTTAAACTTCTTTCTTATTTATTATTTGATTAGTGATATTCCCCAACCTGTTACAAGAGTAACTAAAAACTACCCTAGAAGCTAGGAGTGATACTGGTTTTACCAAAGCTTAACAAATCTTTCACGGTTGAGCAATCAAAGCCAAATAGTCCGGATGTCAATACTAGGCTCAGTAAATACATTCAGGTTTATATAATTTATTGCAGCTTTAAATTTTTTTCTTTCATTGTGTTTGCAATGAAAAATTTTTGCTTGCGGACCATTGTATGCGGTGTACTTTTAATTATGCACATTCGGCAACCCCAGACCTCCACGTTGCACTTCGTTTCGTTTGTTTTGTTGTGTTCTTTAACTCTAATTTTTGTGGTTCGTTTTGTTGTCTCAATATTAATAACAATAATAATAGCTTTGATGTTCCACAAGTACCCATTTATAGAGCAACATAAATAAAAAAATAAAAATAAAAACTTATTAAACGTAAAAAATTATAATAAATTAATATAAAAATGATTTGGTAATTATCACATACAAACAAATAGACCAAAATAACTCTAACTGACCACATCTGGTCCTTCGTTTTAATTTATTAAGAGTACAATTAAAAATATCACAGTCATTCGAAATTCCACTGAAACTGAAACATATAAAATTAACCGGCGATTTTAACATTATTCGAGTCAGTTGATTTAGTAGCTCAGGACAAATCAACTCAACGCGCAGCGATTTAAACAAAAATATTATGGATGCATTCCAATTCCTAAGCTTTCAAAACTATATTTTTGCAACAAAACCCGGTAATCTGAACCACGCTCTTCACCTTCTACCTTAAAATTTAAATATTTTTGAAACCTCTTCTGGAATCTATCTATATCATTTATATGGCAATTATAGTAAGGATTCCAAATTAATGAAGCACAATTAAGTTTTGAACGCACGTAAGTACAATACAAGAGCTTTAGAAATCGTTGATCGTTAAAATTCCTACTATTAGAATAATCAGATAATTGATGTGATTAACCAAACTTAATTTAGTATCAAATAATAACTTTCAGTATCTCAGTGAACCAGTTCTCTCTAAACCAAAGAATATGCAACTGAACGCTTTTACTACCGATATTACGTATTGCTATTTGACTTAAGTAAGCTTTCTGAAAAAGTAGTATTTCTTTCTAAAAACATTATTTCAAATATTTCGGCCCTTTAAAGTCAACCCCTTTAATGATTTAAAAAAAAATAAATACCCAAAAAAATTAATATATTATAACAGTGTTTTGCAAGAAAATTTGGGATTGAGCTTAACTTACCCTCCTTTTAAAAATCTCCATTATGCTGAAGGTCGCTTTTTATTTATTAGGGGTGAAGACTACCCCTTATTGCAAAAACTTTCAAAACTTTCATATTAAAGCTTAAGTCACATAAAATTAGGCTCATATAAATTGATAAAAAAAGTATTTAATTCTTTAAAACATTATGTAATATATTTCAACCCTTGAAAATCAACCCTTATTTTGAGTTATTAAAAAAATGTTTACCTTAAAAAAATTAACATATTGTCACAGAGTTGTAATTAAAAAATCTGACTGACTTACAATGCAAAAAACAGTACAAAATGCGGATTTTTTAAAAAATGCATCGAATCGCTTTTAAAATACCCCGAAAAATTGGTTTTTTAAGCATAACTCCTTAAGTTTTTGTGATAAAAAGTTCTTTAAAAACCATTTTGTTGGTATTTTTAAGAGCTATAAGGTCCTATATATTAAAACTGTTTAAAACCCTTACTTTTTTAAAGAAGTGAGTTTAAAGGGCTGAAACAAGGTAGTGCTCGTCTATACACATGCGTTTTAAACATTTATATCTCACTTAATTTTCGTCATACAGTAAATTTTAAAAAATCAAAATTTTTGTAATTTAAAAAGGTACAATTTGATACTCTAGTAATTTATACGTATCACCTTTAATTTTTAAGTTATTTTGAAGAAAAAGTAAATTTTTATTAAAATTCTGACATTTGACTTTCACTTGCAGCTCCATTTTTTCAAAATTAATCAATTTAAATCGGTTAAAATTTTAGAATGTATTTATGATACATAGATAAAGAGAATTGAAAAAGGAATACGACTCATTTTAATTAGGGTGGTAGTTAGGAGGTTGTTTACGAAGATTTTTACACTAAAAAAATTTTGGTCTAACCTTATTTTAATTATAACTCACTCAATTTTTACGATAATATACCTTTTTTTAAAGAAACGTCTTTGCAAATACTTCAAAAAAGTTATAATTTATTTTCCTGGAAAAGTACGTAGATTTTGCTATATATGCCTTTAAAACTCTGAAATTTTGTGTTTGATGAATAACAGCTAACTTTAACAAACCACAACTTGGTTTGTATTGGTCCCACAGCAATTACAAAAAACCATTTTATTCGTTTTTTTTAAAGCTACAATTTTGTTATTTACATTTTTTTTGATAAAATGCATACTTATCGAGTATTTTCCAAAAAAAACCGACTAAAAACGTTGATTTTATCTACGAAGAACTCCGATTTTCGATCGCGAATAACTCGAAAAGTGTGCATTTTACAAAAAAAAATGCATAAAACATTTTTTGCTTAGAAATCATTTTTCTATCGATTCCTATAGTCAAAATATAAAAAAAGTTCCACCCCCGAGATGCTTTGGCAACCACCCCCAAGGTAATAATATAAATTTTGATCCTTGGCCTCTTCGCTACCTACTGTCAAAATGTCAAATAGTTCTATGCATTTAGAAAAAATTGAGATGCAAAATGGTTCGTTTCCTGGACTAAAATGAATGCATGGCTTTCATACATAACAAATATCGTTAATAATGCACAATTAACAATCAAGTAATATCTCGTTTTCAGACGATAAAAAAAATAGTTTTTTTTTATTTTATTAACCATTTATTTCAATTTTATTTAATTCTTAAGAAAAGCCGTTTTACTTTAAGTAGATTTTTCTACTGAGTAGTTCAGCTATAGAACTGTCACTATAATTGTTTTTGTTGTTCCAGAAACCGAATGAGGATGTCCCAAAACCAAGCCTTATACCTTTTAGTAAACGAAAGATCAATGTTAAGTCTTTCACTGACATTAGGAGAAATATACACAAACCACGCTGGTCCAAACGGATTTTTATACATCACCTATGCCTCACAAGAAGTCTTTGGATGCAATATGGAAGATTGGAAGGCACTGAGACAAGAAAAATTAGAAAAAGTCGGTACCAAGATGGCTTTTGAAGAGAAAAGTCGAACAATTGCACCTTTAGAGAATATTTTTACAAAAAAAGGTCGATTTTTTGCACCGGTAACGCTACCCGAGATACAACTGTAAATATTTCCGGTTTTTCGTGATAAAAGAAAAGGAGATTGAAAAAGACTTTTTTTTATATTATTAGGTGTAAGTTTTTTTAATTCGACTGTTCCTATCATATTTAGATGTTTGTATTTTTATCATGTTTAGATGTTTTGCTCAACTTAATGCTGTTTAGTGACTGTTATTTACTATTTTTACAAAACTTAAGTACAATTATTCAAAAAATCGATGCAAGATGCAAAATAATATATCTGTTTTTATTAAGGAGCTCATATATATAAAGCAATATTATTGTTTTTTTGATATTATATACAGGGCGGATGAAAACGCCTAAACCAAAGAGTTAAAAGAATATAGACGTTTTTATTTATATTAAAACTGTTTCATAACAATATATTCCAGTCAGTACAATTGTTCTTAATATGGATGTTTGGCAACAGTGGTTTGACACTGGCAACAACGCCCTGAATAAGGAACTTTTAAGATAGGCCGAAACAAAGTTTTTTTAAGAAGCGCATGTACACAAATGTTGCCAAATCTAGTCTTTTTTCCAAAGGAGAATAACGACGGCAAACTGAATTTCACGGTTTATTCAATTTTGGGTCACTTTATTGACATATAATGTAAAATATAACTACTCACTTGTTTACGTGAACAATAGGACACATTTCAGCACAGTATAACATGAAATAGTCCTTAAAAAATGTATGATCTCCTTTTTAAAGGTTTTTAAAAAGTTTTAATGAGAAAACGAAAATAACAACATTACTTGATATTTTAGATCCACATATCATATACATATTATTTGTTTTTATTTTTAAGATTTTTATCGAAATGAGGCTGCATTAAATTGTAATATTTTTTAAATAAAACGTTAAAAATTGTTAAAATTGAAGGATATTTTATTTCTCCCTATTTTTATTACTGGATTTACCGATGTTATTAAAATTTGGTATACAGGTTTTTTGGCGCGCTGATCAGGAATCTAAAGTCGGGAACTCTTAATATTTGAGTTATAACGCCCTACTTGAATACAAAAACTCAAAATTGCACAAACTTTCCTCAAATTTCTCCTTCTAAAACTGAATATGAATCATTTGATGACAGAATTGCCAAAAAAATATTTTTTCAGATTCATAATCAGCATCCCAAAAAACCCCTGTATACCAAATTTGGTCAAAATCGGAAAGAAGACAACTTTCGAGACAATTACCCTAAAAAATTATCCTGTTTCGAAATACCTAGTTCCCAAAAAAAATTAAAAGAGCTAAAGTCAACGGTATCTATTACACCCAGATTTTTCTTTGCTAAAAGGAGTGTATTATTTGAGGTTAAAACTACTAATATCTATGTGTTTATGTATATTAGTATTATCAGAGATTTTATTTATATTCTTAGTGCTAAGACTGCCCTAAGCAACCCCCTTGTCTTCTCTAAGGTAACATAAGGGTAAGTTGAGATTGGCACACATCTCAAAAGCCTCATAAGTTAGACTGTGTGTGATCACACACTTTTAACATGATATTGATAAAAAATGCAAAGAAATACTTGCAGCAACATGTGGTGAGGTAAGGTTTAGATTCCTAGTAAATAAAAACTAATTTTAGATTTGTGATCAGCTCCCAAAAAAATATCCTGTAAGCTAAAAATGATCAAAATCGCTGTCATGTCCGATGAGTAAAATTAACCAGTTCTACTCAAAACTACTGCCTCAACATGCGTTAACATAAATTATTTTAATAAAAACACATTTAACCCACAGGTTAAAAAACTATTTTCATTGATCCATAGCAATAGCCAGATTTATGTATATTAACGCGCGGATTCACTAGCTTACACGGTTTTTCGCAGGCCCAAAGAGAATTAACATGCTCTTTATTTAAAACATTCCTTTTTATTAACTATTTTATGGGTTTTTATTCATAATAAAAAAGATAAATAACACCTACCTGTTTCACAGAAAAAACTAACCAACATAATATCTATGTTGCCAAATTGTCAGATTATAAATCTTGCATACCATAAAGCCAGTTTAAGGGCATGTTATTTTTTTTTAAAAGCAGATAAAATGGTTTAACGCTCAATACAAATAGAACGAAAATTAATGTTAAAAAAATAATTTTTGCACATTTAGCTAAGACGAGGAAATTTGGCAACACTATTCTTCTTATATTAGATTGGCCCTTACTACAAGCAGCAACAATAAAAAAATACGTTGCTACTTTACATAAAGCGATTGTTCTTTCTGCGAGCATATACCTCCTAGAGACAGCCTTGCAGCGCGAACAAATGTATTAAAAGAATAATCTTTCTCTTTCGCTCTAGGTGCTGATTGGCAGGCAGGGAAGGGTACATACTTAGCTCTGCCTCCTAATTGGTCGGCGAGAAAAAGTCTCTCTTCTTTGAATTTAACTGGATTATAGCTACTGTCAACAAATTTCAAATAATAAAGCGGGCTTTGATTTTTTTGAAATGATGAATGAAAATCCAGAAATACTTCATAAATTTTAAATTTTTGGTAAAATCAAAGGACAAAATAGCGCCCCAAACCCAGAGAGATGCTTTTATGAGATCTAGACAATGTTACGCAGTATATTCAGGTAATTATTTATAAATAAGCGATTTTCGGACTTACCTGTGATTTTTACGTTAAAATATTTTCAGCCTTATTCAGCGAATAATTGACTCAGACAAAAAATACAACAATACAAAATCAGCCGCGGTTATCTATTGCTTTACAAACCCCGACAACACAGTGAACATGGATCTCGAAATAGACGGAAGACCACGTAGAGCCCTGAAAAATCTAGAATACAAGGAAAGGACGCCCATTGATTCTAAAGAAAATTCATTTTCGATCAAAACCGAGCAAGGTGACACAGTTACTTGCAAGCATAAGTTGGACATCAACATAGTACCAAAGGGCAGTAGAGAATTTGAGAAAGATGTGTCGAACAGAGTTACGTTTTCGAATACTAATGAACAAAGCGGTGACGAAAGTAGTAGAGATGTAGATGAAGAGATTCAGCCCAATGTGAGGGATTTGATTGAGAATTTTCCGACTAAGAGACTGGAGATTTCTTCTCAAGGTAGTGATGGTTTGAATTTTTAAAACTTAACTATTAATATTTTTTCGGCATTCAATATCAGAACTCACTTTATACTTTGTTTCCTGCCAACAGAGCTTTCGGTAATTCAATTAAAATAATTGAAAAATCGTATTCAATTACTTCTCAGTAATTGAATTACTTCAATTCAATTACTTGCCGGAAAAGGTAATTGTATTTGGATTATCAGTTAATAGGGTAATGTAATCGTAATTCCCCAGTAATTCAATTACTTAATAAATAATTGAATAACTGCGAAAAATTCAATTGCCTTTCTTTAAGGAAAAACTGCCGGAATTTTAGCCAGCCAAAAAGAGCATCTTGAAACACGGCGGGCCGCTTTTAATCTGGCGAACGCCACCTCCGCGCCGATTTAGTATTTTCGATTGATGCTTACCGCCACCGGTTTTTTGTTTGTTTTCTTTTATTATCCATTATTACAGGTACTGGTTACTGGTGTGGTAGTTATTCTAATATTTTTAGAGTTATTTAGTTTCCAAATTAATTGAGAGAATGAACAGTAATTAAATATATAATGGGGATTTAATGACACGGTAGTTCAAATACATTACGGTTATTCAATTACCAAAAGAGAATTAAATTAAAGGTGATTATTTAAATAGAGTAATTGCTAAAATATAAATTACTTTTAGTTTTAATTGATAATTGAATTACTTTTAAAAACATGTTAGTAACTGGTAATTGTAATTTACTACCTAGAAGAGTAATTGGTATGTAATTGAATTACTTTTTAAAAGTAATTGCAACAACTCTGCCTGCCATTATATTTTACATATCGAAGTCAAAGTCAACCAAGCCCTTGACAAACTTATTTGCTTGCCTAAAAAGAAAAATATCGCGCCCCCAAACAATATGTCTTTTGTATATGCAGTGCAACGGGGTCTCCAAGCCATGGGGCCGCGACCTTCAAAAAAGTTAAATAAATATTGTAATTACATAAGAATTTTTGACCTTATAGCTTCTTGCCACAAAATCTCTAATAGCTTGAACTGCCTGTTGCAAAGTAGGTTTTTTAGTCTTTGCTATAAATTGTGTTATTTTTATTTAAATATTATCTACTGCATACACTGCACTACAGCTGATGATAAAGAGCTTAAAATTAAGTAGCTCTGCACCTTTAAAGTATTTATATTTTAACTAGTATAGATAGGGCCCCTGTAACCTATTTGCCCCAAGGCCCCTGGTTACGTAGCTACGGCACTTATCTTTACGATATGTTTGGCCATTTCTATACTGTCTTTTCAATCATCTGTTGTAGACAAGGACCAGATTTCATCGCTACTAGAACAGATCCAAAAAATGAAGACCGGCCTGGAACGTCTGCAAGAAATCGCTCTTCAGTTTAACTGTTCCGGAACGCTTCGGGGACGACGTCAACTTTTTGGTTAACAACGTCAGACCTCACTTGCAGAGGAGCTCTAGCAAGGAGGCTTCAGAGGGAAAAAATATCTCCCCCAAAACCGAGTAAAATAGATAAAAGTATAAATATATAGCCCTAAAAACTGCATTAGAATTATCTTTGAAGAAGTATGGTATAGTTTTTTAGAGGTTTTCTACAAATCCGGAAGAAGTTGTGCTTCTCATTAGAATATTGTATATTATTGATTTCTCAGAACATTTTATTCTTAATAAAAAAATGATGCATAGAGCGCTCCAACAAAAATTACAAATTTTGTTTGAGCAATGATTTTGAAACGCAGAATTAAAGAGCTTTAAAATAATTAAAAAAAGTTTTTTTTGTGAGACGTTAGCATGTATTTGTATGTTCTTGAAATATATCACTTAAAAAATTTTGATAAGATGATTTGGTTTTTTGAAGTCACTTGCATAATTTTTAGACATTCTGTATATTTCGCTTTAAATTGACCACCATTAGAATTAACTATTCTTTTTAAAGTATCTTTTATCAATGATAAAATATTCTGAGAAATCAATAAGAAAAAAATATGTCGATCAATTGGGATTCTTTTTTGTATAGGGAGTTTAAAAATTACTTCAAGATATATAAGAAATAGAAAAAAAATAAACCTTTTAATTTCTACAAAGTTGCCGTTATTTTTTATGTTCCTATTCGAGTAGCATATTTTCTGCGCAATGTTTAGCAACGTGGCACTACTACCAACATATATTTTACAATATGACATCAAAAATATCCTGGTATTGAAAGATAAGTGACTATAGCCCTCTTTAACGTCTTGGAGTCTTTTTATCGTATTTTACATCAAAGTCTTCGATAAGTGAACCTTTTCAAGTAACAAAATATCCCAAAGTAATAGTCAAACGCCCTGTATAAAAAAATCTTTCAGGTCCTTCTACTAGTAAAAAACCCAATCTGAGTAAAGTTTTATTTATAACTTGAAAATTATTGTTGGTTCAATAAAAATTAAAGTGCGGAGAACAAAGAATATTAAATTCTGTTTCTCTAAGAGCATGTAACATGTCTTATATATCTTTCATTACTGGGTGTGTACACTCAGAATAGGGTATAATATTAAGAGTACATAAAATTATATTACTAATTTCTCAGCAAATTTTGCTTTAAATAAAAGTTGATTCACAAAAAAAAAATTTTGATTGTGTCTTTGCATACTCGATACGGCATATACAGGGTTAAAAGGGTAATAAAGCTTTCTCATAAAAGGTATTATTACAATATTATACAGTATATTGAAGCCAACTTTCTTCATACATACATTTTATTTTTTAAGCTCTGGATTTTTTTTATTTTAATGGTTTTTACTCCTTCACGAGAAATTAATAAAAAAGGGTTCTGTATGCCACAAATTCTGCCATACACCACAGACTAATCAGAAGATCCAGAATTTGATATTCTTTAGTTCGGCCACTAACATTTTTGTTAAGGCACCAATAGTTTTGCAGTTATAAACGATAAAAGTAAAGATCGAATGTAGTTTAATGCTCGGCATTATAAAAAAGGAACGAAAAACATATAAGTCTATTTTACCTACCTATACTGTACCATATCTATTCTAAGATACATCTAAGTTATTTTTTTAAAGCAGATTTATCAGCTTTTTGTAATTCTTTTGCCACTAGTTCAGTATGTTTTGGATAATATTTAAGAAAACCTGCATTTCTCAGGTCAAGTTTATGGGAACTTTGTGTCTTATTTTCATGGGACACCCTGTATAAGTGCCTATACATCTGTATATTATGGGCTAGGATGTTTCCTCCTTTCTTTCTTGGGGCCATCACGTTAAGAGATTGTTCTTTATACCCAGTTTTTGCAAGAGTTCTTTAATATATATCACATTTACCTCACAGTAATCGTACTTATTGCCTTAACTGAGCAAATTTTAGAATAAGCAACCTACTTGTCAGGTTTTTTTAATATCTATGACCAGATAACGCTTGTCAACCATCTAAAATCTGTCAATTTATATTTAAAAATTACGCAAGCAAAAACAAATGAAGAAAAAGTCTCCCATTGGTCAATTACGTTTGTAACCATGGTTACCGAGTTTTAGACCAATACGATAATTTTTTTCAGTTGTTTTTGCTTTCCTTATTTTTAACCGAAAAAGGCAGATTCAAAATGTTGTCTGTCATTTTTATCGCCTGTTTTGATTTTGCAAAAACTGATTTAAGAAGCAGTGATGCTGCAGCAGGAATAAATAGCAGTTCTATCCTGTTGTTTCTAGCAGCAAATTCTTTTGGGGTTTGCAGGAACTGTACTGTGATTCTAGATGTGAATGTTTGGCTATTATTTTATGTGAAAATAATACCTTAAAGGTTTTTCACGTTACCATTTTTGCTTTTCATGTGTGTTTTTTTTTATTTTTACAAGAAAAGCAATTATAGCAACATAAATGGCCTTTAGAGTGTAATTTTTACCAAAGAAGTTTCCTGTGAAGGAAATGCTTTTTTGTTAACGTATTATCCGAAATAAACTGAAGAAAAATGGTTTTAAAATTACAAAAGGCGGATATTTCTCCTTAAAGGGTTATGCTCTAGATTTGTCCCTTTCAAAATTTTACATAGTTTATTTTTATTGTATACGAAAAGTGATTTTTTTTTGTATATACGAGGTGATCACTAATGATGTGCAAATATTTCAGGATGTAATTCTTCAGGTCAAACTATATGAATATATGTACGTGTGGGCTTTAAGTGTTTTGCTACAAGGTGTTCGTTTTTTTTTTTAATTATGGAATGTGCTAATAGAACATAAAAAATCTACACAAATACTGTCTCTTGCTTATTTCTTTATATAATGATCTAAGCAATTACACCCTGAAATATTGCGTCATTAGGAAACACCCTGTATATTTTGAAGTTTTTTCCTATTGTTTTTCTCTTGAAAAATTGTAAGCGTGCCGTAAGGGTGTGATTCTTTCGTGATAAATAAAAAATGTTTTAGATAATACTTTTTTTCTTAGTCATAACTGAACACAACAAAATAATTAAAAAAAAAACTACAAACGAACGAGTTCGCTAAAAATTCGGAAATAATTTAACAAATATCCGACTGGAGAGGAAAATTTTGCAAAGTACTCGATTCTCTGAATTAAATGGTCGGCAAAAATGGTGGATCCAGTTAAAGGAGTACAAAAATATTGCCTGTGCCGCCCTTTATAATATACATCAAGGTGTGAACAAATTTATATGTCTCTTATTGGAAAAACCCCCAATATAATATTCCAATTATTAAAAAAGTTGTATAAAAAAACTAAAAAAGGTATTTTCGATACCCTGTATCTCCGAAAACATCAAAATTTTGGGATAAAAACACTTTAACTTTAGGAATGTGTAATAGCATTTTGTCCAGTCCTTTTACAAACACCCTGTAAATATTTTCTTTTAGATTACTTTTTACATTTACCCTGGATTTATAAACTTGTCATTGGCACCAACGTCGGTGCTGGCCTTTATATAGAGAACCTGCGTGACCTTGCTCATTATGCACTAGCGCTTATGGTGGCAAAATTTAGCATTTAGTATGTGAGAGAAATTAAATTTTATACTAATCGCTATGGTAATTATAAACTAATTATTCAAATAAAAAATGTCAAACATTGTAATTATAAAGAGTGGGTTTCAAAAAATAAATGTCCCGGATTTACGGGTACCATCTGGGCTAAAGAAATAGTAAAATTAATATAATAAATATACAGTGTGTACATAATGTATGGAACAAATTTATTATTTGCTCAAGCAAGCAAGCAAGCAAAAAAAAATCCTTGAATACATAAATAATAATTTACTTACAGAACTAACGAGAGAGGCGCCACTAGTTCTTACGCAGGTTTTCTTATGTTCAGTTTATAAGCTTTGTTGGTGATGTTAGCGTTCCTAAAATTTTTGCTTATATGTCAAACCTGTGACTTTTACTTTTCTTGATGTTTAAATTCTTTGGTTTGTGTTTATTGAACTTCTTTTAAACGATATGTTAAACGATTAAAAAAAAGAAAAAACTGGCAAATGAATATTTAAAAAGTAACGTAAGATTGTCGTTTAACATACTACCAACCTAAATCTACTATCTCCAACGCCAAGTTAAGCGCCAACGTATGTCGACGCCACTTTATGAATGACTGACCGTATAATGAATACTTTAATATCTAGCGACAAGTTTATTAATTAGTTAACAAGTTAATTAGCCCTTACTGCAATCAACAAATGCAACTTTGTTATTTTCAATGGAACACCCTACATATTTTCACCGAAACTAATGGAGTCACTTTCAAAATTCTCCTCTCGAGTTCAAAAAACATCAATCTTTTGCTCCTAAGACCAACCAACAAAAAAAAAACAACAAATTAAAAAGAAAAGAAATTAATTTAAAAAACTATTATTACTAGTATAAATTACATTGGTATCCTTCTAAAATACATATTTCTAATATTTCACAGTTTTTTTTAGGTTTATCAAGTATAGATGCAATTTTGTCAGAAAGTTGCTCTTATACATTATATTTTTTAAAATCTTTTTCTATGACTTGAAATACCTTGTAGGGGTGCTAGGAAATATTTGGCTAAAATTCAAGCTAAATGTGTCTAAACACCGAGGAGGAACCTTTTCTCCCATGAAAAACCTTTTTATCACCTTTTCATTTTGCTAAAAGAGCGATTTTAAGGTACGATATCAAAACTTATTTCCTATTTGATATTTTGAAAATATAAAGTATGATGCTTACGATTTTAATGGGCGGTAGTAGAGCTCAAAACAAGTAAAAAAAAGGCAAAACACATGGGTCAAAAGTTAATTGTTTTCGAAATATGGCTCTTTCAAAGTTTAAAAAACCTGGCAACACCGCGCACGCTTCATCACATCGACTCGAACGTGGAATGTTGTTGGTTGCCTTTCCCGTATTAGTTTCTTGTTTTCCTTGGTATTATATTTTGTGTTCAGTTTTATGAAAAAAATTTTTATTTTATGATTAGTGTTTTTTAATTGTGATATATTTTTGTTTATTGTTTGTTACTTAAATTTAACAAAGACTGGGTTGATGGTTTTGTCTTGCAAATCAAGGGTAACATACCGGCATTTTACTTTAGGAATATTTTATATAAATAGTGTTTCTTAAACGTAAAAACCGAATAAATAATTACCTCTTCAGATTATGCAATAATAGAAAATAAACCATATTCATAGGAAATACATGGATTACCAAATGTTTGTTTTTCTGATATTATAAAAAAGAAATAAGGTTTACAAATTTAGTAATTTTATTTCATTTAACAATTTATTTAAAATTTATTTTAAAATGGTTTTATTTATTTAAAAAGATTTTTGGTAAACATACAAAATCGAAAATATCAACCATTTAAAAAGCTGTAAAGTATTCGTCCATATTATATAGATGATATAAAATCCAATATTACACAATAAGAAATATTCTCAGTGATAGTTAATAGGCAACAATTTTTGAAAAAAAATAGTAATTTAAATTTACATATGGTGATGTTAATTTATGAAGTAACAAATAATTATGGAATCTGGCCTCTGCCCACTTCATTTTGCGCAAACTCCGGCTTGGACCCGATTCCTTGCCCTGGGCTGGTCAAAATTTTTTTTCAAATTGGTCTTAAAATTTTAACCTTTAAACTTCCTTGACTCGAACGTGGAATGTTTTGTGCGAGGTATTACGTATTAACACTTTTTTTAAAGATGTTTATTTACATTTTGTGATTAAAAAAATAATTCTACTTACCACAAAATTAAACTGAATATTCATTTTAAAAACAAAAATTATTATGTTTTAAAACATCACTTTTTTATTTTGCATGAAGAATAAGATTTCTCGGTTGCACACATCCCGTTTTCACAACTCTTTGGTACACCTGCACTATTGTTGCCCTAAATGGATGTAGCCGTCATGGAAATCTTTCACGGTAAATTTGAGCTGCTAGATTAGCATTTTGGTTTGCCTCGCCGTAAATAAATAACATATCGGCATATTTTCCCGATTTAAAAACATTTTGACCTACAACGGACAAACATATCACCACCCAGTATGCACAATGCACGACTACACGAGGCATTTGGGTAGCGCTGTTGCCAATTGTTTTTTAAATATTTAACTTGGGATTTTTTTTTCGTTTGCAGATTAAACATTTTAAACCTAATTTATTTTATTAGCAAATTAATCTACTGATAAGCGTTTAAGACGAAAGTTTCCAATTGTTAAGCTTTTCAGAAATAATCACTTCCAAAGGTGGAATTTTGATATTCTTTAGACAAAAATATTTCAAGTTTTGACACATATGTCATATTGCTCATTCGAAAGAACAGTGAAACTAGAAATTTTTAAAATTTGAGACTCTCGTCTATTTGAGACAGTTTTGAATGAACAATGTGTATAACTTTGCGTGATCGGATTACTGACAGTAGTGCCATATCGTGGTCATCAATTAAAACAGAAATTGTGGTAATTCCACATAAAAATTTAGGACTTTAAAGTAATTTCTATAATCTCGAATTCTATAAATTAGGAGTTGTGTCATTGTTCTTTCGAATGAGCGATATGAACTTTTTGACTTGTTTTGAGCTCCACTATCGCCCCTTAAAATCGTGAGCATCATACTTTTTACACTCAGTATGTACAACTCTTTAGATACAGATACTGACGTCAAAGTCATACAAGTTTTCAAATATGTTTATTTATCGATTGAGAAAAACACTTAAACAAAAAATGTTTGGATTGATTAAAAAAATCAGTAACCATGGTTACTTACTGTTTTTCTCAATCGAAAATGGACAGATTATAGCCAGAAATCTTTATACAATAGGACCGCTTCGGTCCTGGTCCCAGTGCATAGATACTGAATGTGCTCAGCCCTTTCGACCCCTCCGAACGTGCAGACCGCCTGAAATAGAAAAATCCCAAAAATGACATTGGTGCCAAGTCTACAACCGTTATTAAGAAAAGCCTAAATGAAAATTAAAGACATTCTGGAAACTTTTTGTTACAGTTTATGACAAAATAAGTTTTGATATCATACTTTTGAATCGCCGCTTTTAAGCAACATTTTCAATACTTCTTTATACCCTGTATGTTTCACATTAAATTAGACGTCCTTAAAATTAGTTTTCCTTTATTTCCCGACTTTAACTGTAGAAAAAAACCACGTTAAAAAAGTTTTCCACGCGAAATTGCAATTCAATGTTAAATCAGAATCCAGGATTATCTAGCCTAAAATAAATATGTTCTTTCATGTCTATATTTCACAAAACATCAGTGTAAAACACACTGTGGAAATCTTCCAGATTTTACCATATATTTTCTAAACACCCCGTACACAAAGGTCCATTTAAATTGTGTTTCCTTCCTCAAAAAAATTAAAGATAAAAAACAGACTGTACACGGATTTTTTAAATTATCTTTCACATCTGCCTGTTCAATGCTTCCGAGTCTAACCTACTTTCTATTTTACAGTCATTTTATCCACTCGGTTGAAGCAGAGAAACGACTCGAAAATACTTATTTTGCCCTGTAACAGTTACAAAATTAAAAACCGAAAAGTCTACGCGTCTGTTTCAGTCTCTAGTTCGCAGCGTCCAATTTTTTTTCTTCTACTTTTTCCGCGTCGGTAGAGAGCGCTTCGATGAGAGCTTCTACACAATTTTTAGGAATCACCGTACTAAAAAAATAAATATTAATGATTATTTTTGTACTTTTATTATTGGCAAACGGTCTTCTAGAATTGATCATCTTCTATACTGGCACTTACCGACAATTTTCAAATCTTCTTGCGTCCTTAACCTAATCACTTGCATTTTGTTCTGAGCGCCTCCTCTCGCCGCTAAGACACCTTCCACACGACTCCACACCGATAAAACACTCCCACTAACCACGTGATATGTACGCCTTCTCAAACCTACAAAAAGCACAACAAACATTATTTTACAGCAACATAAAAACGACAAGACAATTTAATAAAGGATTTCGATTGGCAACATTTTTTTCCGTGAAACAATGTGGTTTTGTTAATCGAATTTGGCTTTTAATTACCTACCCACTTCACACTCGTGTCCGGAAGTTACGTTTCGACAATTTCCCCGCCAATAGGCGTGCGAACACGTATTTACCGACGAATCGTACTGTTCTGTCCACGCTTTTTCCGCATCTTTTGAATCCACCTGCAAAATGAAAAAAAAAATAAATACAACTAGTAGAGTTTCCTGTGTTAAAAAAAGGTCAAAGCTGAGGTTTCTACGAAAGAGAATTTTTTTAGCTGAAACCTAGTGGAATCTGTTCGGGAAGACCTAAGGAAAAAGTCAACCAAAAAAAAATTCACGCAATGAAAACGGAGTGAAAAACACCCCCAATTCCCCCCCATTAACCCAAAAAGTTTAAAATAACCATTTTTGTAATTTTTAAGGGATCTAGTAGGTATTATGGGCCGCTGAAGTCGATTTTAACGTCAAAAATTAAGTTAGAGGAGTGTAACACCCTTATTTTTACCCTTTTAACCGTTTAAATTTTATTTTCCTTAAAAATCGTTTTTTTTTATGGAATCTAATTGGTATTTTGGTTAGCTAAATCCGAATTTAACGTCAAAAACTAAGTTAGAGGGTTGTAACACCCTTATTTTTATCCTTTCAACCCTTAAAATTTAATGTATCTTAAAATGCCAAAGAATCCTTTATATCTATTTATTTCCTGCACTCCATTTTTTTATGGAATCTATAGATCAACAAAATCATTTTTTGTTGATAAACGTTGTGGTCTAAAATACCTAATAAATCCCGTTAAAATAAAAAAATCGATTTTTAAGATAAATAAAATTTTAAGGGTTGAAAGGGTGAAAATAAGGATGTGAAGCCCCTCTAATATAATTTTATTTATTTATTTATTTCTATTCTTTATTACATAAGTTCCATTATTGAGAACAAAGCATGCGGATTTACCGGTCCAAAATACCTACTAGATCCCACACAAATGAAGAAAAATCGATTTTTACGGGAAATTAAAATTTCAGGGTTGAAAGGCTAGAAATAAAGGTCTTACACCCCTATAATTAAATTTTTGACGTTAAAATCGGATTTATCGACCCAAATACCTAGTAGATCCCATAAAAAAAAAAAAATCGGTTTTTAAGGAAAATTAAATTTTAAGGGTTGAAAGGGTAAAAATAAGGGTGTTACACCCCTCTAACTTAATTTTTGACGTTAAAATCGGATTCAGCGGCCCAAAATACCTACTAGATCCCTTAAAAATTACAAAAAAGGTTATTTTAAACTTTTTGGGTTAATGAGGGGGGAATTGGGGGTGTTTTTCACCCCGTTTTTATTGCGGGATTTTTTTTGGTTGACTTTTTTCCTTAGGTCTCCCTGAACAGATTCCACTAGGTTTCAGCTAAAAAAATCTTTTTCATAGAATCGCTGGGTAAAGTAACAAGGGGAGCTCGACTTTACGCAAAAGATGCTTTTGATAAATCAATTTGATTTTGCAGAAATTCCAAGTACTAATATTAGTCTATATTGGCAGGGAGCAGAGTGTATGGTGGGGACAGTTGAATCGATTGCAGCGCTCGCTGTGGTCAAATTTTCGTTAATTCATGCTTGATTTAAATGTAAACAATTAGAAAAAATATTTAAAATGGTGCATATTAGTTGTTGTGTAGTTGAATGGAAGAATACTGGAAAGAAATAGTATTTGCAAATTTTATACATTTTCAACTGCTAGTTGGAAATTAAAATAAGAAAAAATGGATAAATGCACGCAGACAAAATGTGTTAAATTCAAATTTCCCGCTTAGCCGAACGACTTTCGGGTTTAGCCGAACAACTTTCGAATTTGACGTAACAAGAAGAAAAACTTACTCGTTTCTTGCCATGTACCGCTTGTTCCTGTCTTTTCCTGAAGTTTTTAAATGATTTGCGAGTTTTAAAAGGAAAAAGGTTTTTTTAATAGACTAAGAAATCAAGAAGTGTTCTGCGGAGAACTGACGTTAGTATCTGTGTAGTCTTCTGTGATTGTGAATAAAGAAAGTGGCTATAAAGCCTTCAAGTAAGTAAAGTATATATTAGTGTTAAGGATATTGGAAAAGCCCTAGACTTGTGAGTTTGTCAGATGATTTTTTACTTATCGGGCCAATTGCCGATTTTTGACGAAGCCCGCTGAGTTATGTTGCCTTACTGTCGTAACCTCAAAATTGCGTAAACATTCCTAAAATTCCGCCGATTTTCACCTAGGAGATTTAACCAGGAGTTATTCTAACATTTGTAATGTTATCCAACAGTCATTTACAGTGCTGACCAGGTTTATATATATTAATTTACGAAAAATAAAAAAATATATAAATAATCCTACACCTCGCCCTTGGCTTTCAAGCATGATCTTATGCAGCTGTCAGATATCGTTTTCATCGCGCACCTTGCCAATACATAACTGCCTAATTTTAAATTTTTTTCTGTGTTGTTTGCGATATATTAAATAACAAAACTTTCCTCAAAAAATAAACCACATATTATTCACATTTATAATGTGTTTTCAATACATGCTGAAAATTAAGGGCAAGGGGTTTTCGACCCTTGCGAATCGATCACACATGTCCAAATTTCGGAATTCCAAAAAAAATCAAAACTTCTTTATTACACACCCTGTATACTTAAAAGCCACACTCAATAACGTAAAATATCATTGCGAAAAAAAATTCTATGAAATCTGTTGATCCTAAACTATCGTAACAAGATGACAACTGTCAAATATTCGACAGTTATCTTGTAGTGAGAATAAAAAGTAGAGTTCTACCTTTTTGTACTTTTTCTCGAGTTCAGCCAAACTTTCCTGCCTAAACTGCAACCCTGTGTTCGGCCTGTACACCGAGAACATCTGGTCCTTCTTGCTGTCAGGCTTCTTCTTGTTTCCGCTTGAATTTCCTCCGTCGACGGCTATAGCTAGTATTGCGGTATGTTTTCCATTCCTAACCTACAAATTATTTTAAAAAAATGCTTATTAGAAGAATACTAATTAAAATTTATAAAAAGTAAAATATTTCTGCCCTAAAATGCGTCATTACCTACCTGATGCGAGACCCAGAAGCCCTCATTTTCACCAGTCAAGTCGGAGAATTTGTCCAAGGCCTCCGGCCAAGACATGCCCCTTTCCACGTGGACAGTGTGGAATTCCGTGGGCGCCGTGCCCGTGGCGTGCTTCCTGAGGAATGTGACGCAGCGCACCCGCTTTACTACCTCGCCTCCCGCACCCAAATCCAATATACCTAACGGCAGAAAAAAAAACGTGTTAATGATTTTACTGATTCAATGCCAAATTTACTAAAAAGTTAATATACATTTTTTCCGTTAGACCAATCTGAGTTTTTGGAAGTACGATGTGGCAGGACTGTTTTTGCTGGAAACCCTTTAAAAAATGTATATAACAAGAATCGAGATATATTATGCTTGTTGCAAAATAGCTATAAACAAAGAAAAAAAAAGGTCTTTTGCATGGATTTTTGGAGTTTCAGATTTATGTGACGACCTCCATATTTGACCCGTTTTTCACTATAATTTTGCAATCTAGTGTCGTTAAAAAAAACGGACAATATTTCCAATTGAGTAGAGTCCAGAATATTGAAGCTTGACACTTATTTTGTGTTTAATTATAGTATAGGTATCAAGGTTTCAAACCTTTATTTTTTAAAATAAAATAAAATAATCTTTATTGTATCGACAGAGTCACATACAAAGGTGGAAAGTACCTCCAGGCGTATTTTAATAACCACCAAAAAACTTATTAACTAAAAAAGTCATAACAAAACTAGAAATATACAAAAACTAGAACAATAAATAAACATAGATGCCTACAACAATAACCTATTCACCGACACATGTTTGCGTATTTTAGACTTAAAAACAGATACACTTGAGCTTTTAAAACTAAGGGGCAATGAGTTGTAAATTTGAGGTGTAAGATAAAGAAAACAAGAAAACATGACTTAAAGAATTCTGTTCTGTGATGCGGTATAGAGATTGCATCTCCGAAGCGAATGTTCACTTGGAGAGTGTCTCTCCTATAAGTTATAAGTTCAGTAAGATATTGTGGCTCTTTTAGCGTTATTACTTTGTGTATAAGGCAACTCATATGAACATAGCGCTTCTGTGCCACATTGTGGTGAAATAGCTCCACAACATGTTGACTCACATGATCTCTACGAGACAAACTTTTTACAGACCTAACACAAGAGTTCTGCACTTTTTGGATTTTGTATTTATTATAATTTGTTAAGAAAGGTCCATATACAACATCAAGATAGCCCGGTATTGAAAGTACCAAGCTATCCGTAAGCAATCTTTTGATATTACAGGGAAGAAGACTCTTGAATTCATACAATGATTTAAGTTTATAATATAATCTCTGACAAATCTTGTTAATATGTGCGTTGAAAGTCAGCATACTATCCATATACAAACCAAGATTCCTCACTTCATTAGTCCACTGTATGTCAACACCATCCAGTTTAATGTGCAAATCTGGAACATTTATGTCCTTTCGAGAGTACATAATTGCTTGTGTTTTACTAGGATTTATGAGCAGCGAATTTGCAGATGCCCAGCTTGAGATATTGTTTAAGTCAGTATTAATTAGATTTATGCTATCCAGTAGATTGTGTATCGAGCTGGGGAGATATATCTGCAAATCATCCGCATACATATGGTATTTACAACGTTTAATATGGCCAACAAGGTCCGAAGCGAAAATCGTAAAAAGAAGTGGCCCAAGAACAGATCCCTGTGGGACACCCCTCTCCACAACCCTCCAATCAGACCGCACCAACCCATCATCAGCCATCAGTCTGACTGCCTGCTGCCTATGGTGCAGGTAACTGTCAAACCATCCATTAGCATTTATTTTATAATAGGTCAATTTAGCTAGTAATAAATCTATATTTAAACTGTCAAAATCCTTGGTCATATCTACCATGACAGAAGGACAGCATTGCCCCTGATCAAAAGTCAATGATATATCACTAGTGATTTTTAAAAGTGCTGTTGCACAGCTACAGTAGTCTACAAAACCTGATTGAAATTTAGGGATTATACCCTTATCAGACAGATATTCAGTGGCTTGACATCTGACTAGTTTATCTAAGATTTTTGATGGTGCAGGTGTTATACTGATTGGTCTCAATTCATTAAAACTCGAGGGATTATTTACCTTAGGGACAGGTGTGACAAGAGCCATTTTCCAAACATCAGGTACAGAACCAGTTTCAATAGAAAAATTAATTATATTAATTAGAGGTTAAATTATGAACATTTGCTGGAGGCATTAATTCTTTAAACACTTTTATTCCCCTTAGTTCTGTCGGGTTGAAATAAAAAAAATTCTCCTGTTACCAACATAATAGTTTCAATAAAAAGTTAAACTTTTAGGTAACAACTTGGTAAGAGGGTTTACCATGGACTCCATGAAGTCTGATACACTCATGAGCACATTTGATAGTAACAAAGATGTATTTTATTGAAATATGCCAAATATAGATTGATCAGTATTAGAATAAAAATTCGGTGCTTTTTAAAGAGAAAAAAACCATAAAAAGTATCGTAAAGGTTTGATTTTTACTGGCGGCCGCATTTGCTTTTTATACTGACTATTTTTACAGGCACGTACGGGAAGCGGCACATTATACAAAGCAAACCCAGTAAAAATCAAACCTTTTTAGCTATTTTTTTATGTTTGTTTCTTTTCAAAGAGTACAGAATTTTCATTATAATACTGGTCCAACTATACATGATATAAGTAAGTGACATTTTTCCGAAAACAGTTAGGATTAGCGACATGAATGAAGAGTACTAAATTTTTGTCAAAAGTTAAAGGTTCATATAAAACGTCCAAAGTTCTTATCAATACAGGGCGTAAAAAAGGGGAACATGAGTGTCGTAACGAACTCAAGGACTAGAATTAACGCAACGCCAGTTTGTAGGCAGGGTGTTTAGTATAGTGATCTGTTTGTTTTTGTTTTGGAAAAACCTAAACAAATTGCCAGACCTCAAAAATGAAAATCAGGTAATTATCTTGAAAATGTAATAAAATTATTCAAAAATATTGGTTCTTGTGATAATATAGGCAACATCGATTTAAATATAAACATTGATATGACAGTTCCAAGACCCGATTGCACCGGCAACAAGGTTGATTTGGACAGTTGCTGTATTCGTTTGATAAAAAATTACATTAAATCAGGTGTTGTACGGCACTTATATGTCATTTTATCTCTTTCTAGTAGGTTGTATTATTCAATAACACGTTTTGTAAACTGAGTTGATCAACAGCAATCGAATTAAGCATCTAAAGTGAATGACATATCTGTCTGTCACTATAATAAACAAAAACTATCCAAGAATTCGTTGGTGTGGTCCCTGCAGCTGCAAGTAACATAACATAAGTAAACAATTGCTAAGAATGCCTAAATGATTCGGTTTTTATTGTTAAAATACGTTTGAAAGCTAGAGACCTTTAATATATCTGAAAAAAAAAATTAAGTTCCATATTCTGGACCCAATCTCCAAAATTATTGGGCAAAACTATCGAATCTAACGAATTTAACGGAATTTGGGCTGATGTTTGCCACCTCATACATCCAGCCAAAAACAAATAAGGCTAGGTCTACATATGTTTTAATTTGATGCATTGGTCACAGTATATTTTATCTGATAATATCAACGATATTTACCTAAATCAAATCTTCCACTTCTCTTTGCCTGCGTTATGATTGCTGCCAAAGTATCAGTAAAATATCTGGAATAAATTAAGACAAATCAATAAGAAAACCATCATGCAGATTACTTTTTTTTTAATATAGTAGTTCTTTTACACAAGACATACTTCAACTTTGTGTTAAATGTGGTAATGACGCACTTAATCTGAGACCAGTTTAACAGTCCGTCTTTGACCACCATTACTAAATTACTTAATTCAGATAATAAATACTTACTTAAATAACCTATTCTGTAACTCTACGGGCATACCCAGTATGCGATTAAGGAACTTGGACATATTGTTATAGTCTTTGTCTAAAGACAGGACTCCAGGCATGTTTTCGCTGTTCACTATGAGCCCCACACCAATCTAAATAACAAAAAAAAAACAAAAGTTGTCACTAAAAACACCTATTAATATGTCAGAATTTTTAAGGGATGTTTTGTTACTTACCAAAGCGCCAGCGACATCTTTGAAGAAGTCTCCCTTGTAGTCTTTGGGAGGAGGTACTACAGGTGCTTCATAGCTACAAATAAAAAAATAATAATAAGAATCCTTATTGTGTAAGATTTAAAATATATTTTGGTTTGTTGTGGTTAGTTTTCATTAGCGAAGAAGCCTGCCGAAAGATTACAAAAGAACATTATACTTACCCCATAACGGCTTTCATAGTGGCCTCCAGTGCCGCCCTACCATATTTGTTATCTATATTAAATTGGCTAAGATCTCTAGTTTCCGTCGCTCTTCTATCACCATGTGTCAACGCGCCCAAACTTTCTAACCTAAAAAAACGTACATATAGTCCTTTAGGTACTTAAGAAGAATTATCCGCTATTTTAAGTTTTAAAATGGATTGTTTTAGGAGTTTGTTAAGAAAAATTAAAAAAAAAGTATGTAGCATAAAATAACAATTTTTTTAATGAAAAATTATACCTTAAATTTCTTAGTCAGTAATGTGAATTAAAAAAAATTAAAGGCATTTTCGGATTTGCTGATTTTTATATTTATTTGTACCTAATATAAAAGGTATGGTATTTTTCAAGATATAAGAAAATGACTAGACATATCGATTATCTCCGACTGCAATAAAAATCCTCGAAAGTGATCCTTTATGGCCATGCCAATAGAGGTGAGAATAGTTCAGGTCCGCACTTTATCCTATACGTTTAGATATAACCTGGGGCAAATAGGACATCATTAATACTTACATATTATTCCAGTCAGGTAGAAATACGACCCTGTACGGTCGGGTGCGATAATTAGGTCAACCTACCCTATTAGTACCATAAAATGCTGATTTCGAGGGTTTTTACTGCACTCAGAAGCAGTCGAGACTTTTAGTCATTTTCTTATATCTTGAAAATACTATACAACCATTTTTTAAGAAAGGCGATTTAAAAGTGCAATATCAAAACTTACTTCCTATTTGATCTTTTGGTAATATCTTTTGAAACCTTTAAGATATTGACGCTAAATTCATAGGTCCTAAAGACATGCATTAACCTTATATGTGTGAAACCATATTTTCATAAAATACACGAATTTTTTAAATGAACCAAAAAGAAAATTGTCCAGTGATGCCAAAAATTTCTTTTCGGTTTATTATACAAGGTGTAAAAAGTCTAATGCTCACGATTTTAATGGGCGATAGTGGAGCTCAAAACAAATCAGAACGTCAAAAAGACAGGGATCAAGAGTTAATTGTTCTCGAAATATGGCTTTTTAAAGTTTAAAAAACTTGGCAACACCGTTCCCGCTTATGACATCGAGTCGAACGACAAACGTTTTTTGCGAGGTTTTACATATTTACACTTTCTTTAAAGGGATGTTTATTTACATAGGAGGGCTACTGTATTTGGGGATTTTATTTTTATTTAAAAAATAATTGTACTTACTACAAAATTAGGCTGAATAACCATTTTAAGAATACAAATTATTTTGTTTTCAAACAGCACTTTTTCATTTTGCTTAAAGAATAGAAAGTCCTTAATTATTAGAAAAGAAAGTTTCATTTTGGTTTAAATAAGTTGCTCAAAATGTCGTCCTCTAGTTTCTACACAAGCCGCATTTCGACGAACCCAGTTTTCGCGTAAATTTTGAACGGACTTGACTACACGCAAAAAGCTTCTGGGTAGCGCTGTTGCCATTTGTTTTTTAAATTTTTAACTGGGGGATTTTTTTTGTAGATTAAAACATTTAAAACTTAGCTTATTTCATTAGCAAATGAATCTACTGATAAGCGAGTAAGACGAAAGTTTCCAATTGTTAAGCTTTTCAGGAAAAATTACTTCCAAAGTTTGTAACTTTGATATCCTTTAGACAAAAATCCGTCAAGTTTTGACACGTGTCATATAAACTTTTTGACTTGTTTTGAGCTTCACTATCGCCCATTAAAATGGGGAGCATCATACTTTTTACACCCTGTATACCCAATAAGAGCCTGAGCGTCTTCACATACTCTTAAATACCAGATAACCCTAACTTACCTTTTGGCAACTATGGAAGCGAACCTTCTCTCACCGGCCAAATCGGAAATAAGGAAAATATACTCGGGCGCGTTCACCTGGTTACTTCTGTGCGTTCTTCCGAACTGCTGGATGGCTCTGTCGGCCGACCAGGGTAATTCTAAAGTAATATGAACCCTGCGGCGCTGGTTTTTCACTCTTCGATCACTAAAAAAATCAATTTGGTTAAATATTTTAAGATTAAAATTAAGCCATTTTAATTTAAGAGTGACGCAAGCGGAAACAGCTGAAACAAAATGTATTGAATTGGTTCAAAAAGTCAAAAACCATGGTTACAAACGCAACTGACCAATAGGAAGCCTTTGCTTCATTTGTTTTTTGACGGCATTATTAAATTCAAATGGCCCAATTATTGGCAGAGAGCGGAGTGTAGGGTGGGGACAGCTGAATCGATTGCAGCGCTCGCTGTGGTCAAATTTTCGTTAAATCATACTTGATTTAAATGTAACCAATTAGATAAGACTATTAAAAATGGTGCATAATAGTGTAGCTGAATGTAAGAATACTGGCAGAAATAGTAACTGCAAATTTTATACATTTCCAACTGCTAGTTGAAAATTTGAAAAAAGGAAAAATGGATAAATGCACCCAGACAAACGGTGTTGAATTTAAATTTTCCGCTTATCCGAACGACTTCGGGTTTCGGGCTTAGACGAACAACTTTCAAATTTGACGTAACAAGAAGAAAAACCGTTTGTTCCTGTCCTTTTCTAAATTTTTTTATAATTTGCGAGTTTTAAAAAGAAAAAGGTTCTATTTAATAGACTAAGTAATCAAGGAGTGTCTGCAGAACTGACGTATATGTAGTCTTCTGTGATTGTAAATAGAAAAAACGGCTATAAATGAAATGAAATGAAAAGTCTATATTTGTCCAGAAATCATTACAATTTCACAATAATAATGCCCATTGGGCGTAGGACATGTCATAAATAAAATTACTTAAAACTAGTATATATAATATACAAAGAAGTAAAAAAAAATATTAAAAAAAAAGAAAACATAAAGATTGAGCTGACCACACAGAGCACCGTAACACATTAAAATATAATTAAAAATTACACATTAAGATAAAATTTGAAATACACATTAAAGTAGCAGATCTAACACAAAGATAATGCTATAATACTAAAATGAGGCATCAGTTTACATTCATCTACAAGCTAAAAAAGAACAGTATTGTAATAAAACACATTAAAAATCATTAAAAGTCAAACATAGGTTTGATGTTTACATAGAAAATCTTGCGGCTCTATATTGTCTTTCAGAAACTCATCCACGGTGTAATAAGCCTTTGAAATCAGTAGCCATTTCAAATGTCTTTTTAAAAATTTTACGTTTTCGTTTCTGATATTTACAGGGATCTTGTTGTAGATTTTATTATTGATGAATGAACATTCTTTTATATATATAAGACAGGTTACACTTCATGTCTTTAAGATTTTCTTTATATCGGGTGTAGTGGTTATGAGCTCTTTCCAGTCCCTCAATAAACTCTTATTTTCCCTAACTAAGATGACTGCTTCATATATATATATATATATATATATATATATATATATATATATATATATATATATATATATATATATATATATATATATATATATATATATATATATATATATATATATATATATAAGTACAGACAAGGGTAAGAATTTTGATTTAATAAATTTTGGTTTGCAAGTTTCAACAGATTTTAAGCTGAAAATACTCCTATATGTAGCCTTATTGTTGAAAAAAGATCTATAAAGCCTTTAAGTAAGTAAAGTATATATTAGTGTTAAGTATATTGAAAAAGCCCTAGACTCGTAAGTTTGTCAGGTGATTTTTTTACTTATCGGGCCAATTGCCGATTTTTGTCGTAGCCCGTTGGTTTTTGAGTTATGACGCCCCCCTGACATAACCTGAAAATTGCATAAATATTCCTGAAATTCCGCCGATTTTCACCTAGGAGATTTAACCAGAAGTTATTCTGACATTTATAATGTTATTCAACAGTCATTGACAGTGCTAACCAGGTTTATATATATTTGTTTACGAAAAATAAATAAATTTTATAATCTTACACCTCCCCCACCACTTTCAAGCATGATTTTACGCAGCCGTCAGATGTCGTTTTCATCGCGCACCACACGTTTATGGACCGAATCGCAAATAACGTGGATTTAGAAAGAATAGAAAAAATGTCACAGGCCATCAAACGAAGAAAAACCAATTTTTTGAAACAATCACTCAGCAAATACAGTTAATAAAAAGAACTGTTTAAAGCTTATCTACCTGTCTCACAAGACTTTAGTGACGCGGGCTCCAAAGCTTCAAAACTGGCGAATTTATTTAGCATTTATATCAATTCTTAACTGTTATAAAGTAAACAGTTCAGAAGTAGTATATCAGCACAAATGCAATAAAAGATATTAAAAATTATTTTTAAAATTTTACAGGCAACAGGTTTCATAGTCTAGATACTTCAGACTGAGCAAAATGGAAAGGGAAATTTAGGGGCTCTCCACAGGGACTGTAAAGTATTCCTCCCTCTACTGAAAGCTGCTAGGGAAGGAATTATATTGACTAATTCTTCAGAGCAGAAGCTAAGAAAATACCTTGAGCAGCAAGGAAACTGGAGAGAGCTAGGAAACAAATTAAAAAATAATCGATCACATATTATTTAGACTCACCCTGTATATGAAGTGGACATATTCTTACCTTTGTAACGAAATACCGCTTGACGCCGCTTCGGAAATGATAGCGACATCTTTCTCCCCATCCATAAACCTCTGTTTCTCCGTCAAATTCAGCGTTTCTAAAGGTACATCTGTTTCTGATCGGCTTTCATATTGAATGCCTCCATCTTCTGTCTGAACCACTCTACCTTTCCTACCTGAAAATTAAATAAATGCTCATTTAGTATGGTCACCCTTCAAATAAACAAAACGCACATTTTATTATCAAAATTCATGTAAATTATTAAGAAGCTGTTAAGTTATTGTTAACCTGTCATTTCGGCAACATTTTCCGGGCCTCCCAACTCGTCTATCAGCTGATCCAAAGTATTGGGCGGTAACTTATCACCTAACCTTTCAATGGCAATCAACAGCTCTTCTTTCATACTACAAGCCCTCTCGATGGCGTCCATGGGCGGTGCCGACGTTTTGATATCCGTACCACCGTTTACTTTAGCTTAAAATATAAAAAAAACAAAATTAAACCATACGCATTTTTGAAAAGAGAGACAATACAAAGGCCCATTATGTTTAAATACAGGTCGAAAATAAGCCTACCTTTATTCGTTTTTTGAGTCAATAGTAGTGAAAGTTTATCTTGGGTTGATTGACGTTTTTGGCGACTTTTTCTGCTTTTTCCCTTTCTTTTTATTCCTACTCCAAGGATCGTTATCTGAATCGCTAAAAAATAGATGAAAATTATCGAAAACTACAAAAATATTATTTTAAGTATATACTGGATTTAAAATCAAATCAGAATATATATGGCGCCCTAAAAAATACAGAAACCTTACTAGATCCTTTAAATTTCAAAGCATTATTCTTCTGTTTTTAGAGAGCTGTAAGTAATACATAATAATCATATGTTTACCCTTTACCTGTCTGAATTAAATGGATTAAAATCACTAGACTGATTAGAATCACTACGTTCCTCCGATATCTCGCTTTCATTGTCAGACATCTGGAAGTCCGAGTCCCCGCTCTTCACACTGTTTTCGCTGTCCGAAGTCGACCACTTGTTCCGTTTCACCGCTCGCTGTGCCGCCTGCCGCATTGGTTTCCTTTTAACCGCCGAACTACCTTCTTCGGAATTGCCGTTAACAGACTTTTTCGAAGACTCGCTTCCTATACCTAGTAACTTGTGGATTCTACTCCTATCCGGAGCCGGAAAGTGCTTTTCTACTAAAGTTTGGAACACACCTATGAAAAATCAAAGACAGACGTCAAAAATTGTGTTGAAATAGTAGAATTATATATATAGTGTCGCATTATATTTTGACGCACCTTTGGCAGTAGACACGAAATCAGTCAATTCTCCCTCGTCCCTTTCCAATTGCTCTAAAGTTCTCGCCTCTCCCGTACTTTGCAGACCTATGACGACGCATTTTCCCATTTTTATAGCTTCGTGTGCTACTGCGACTGCATGCGGCACCTTGGCTGCTATACAGAGATATTTGAAAAACCTAAAAAAAACTCATTTAACTCTAATGTTTGGAGCTACACCATTATTAGGTCTACAAGCATTCTTTTTCGTCTTAAATTACCTTTGATGAGCGGACCAGAACTGCCCCCACATGGTCTTTCTCATTCGGTTCTCCGCGTCCACAAGTTCGGCAGCTTCGTGAAACTTTTGCATCGCTTCCACCCACAACTTTACGCTGGCATCGTATACTTTTTCGAATTCTTTTGAAAGCGGGACCTCCTCAATTTTAAATGCCACTCCATGGAAACTTAGCTGCCGAGCAATATACATTCCTAGACAGAAAATTATAATTTGTACTTCATTGTGCGCCAAAAATGGTTCTTTTTCTATTTCTAAAGGCACACGTTTGTTGTGCCCAACTTGATTTACAAGAATTTTTATAATACTATTTAGTGGAAATTCGTAACATTTAGTTTTAATTGATGGGAATTTCATATTGGAGTAAAAATATTGAAAAAGGCTTCTAAAAAATAAAAAATAAAAAGATGATATATCGAAAAAATAACAACCTTACCTCTTAGCTTCATATCCATGGCAACTATTTCCATAGCGCCGACGCCCCGTTTTTCCACGGCCGAAATAAAGTCGGCGAATTCCTTGAAGGGGGTACCCTCGCCCCACATTCCAAGGCGCACCATGTAGGCCATGTTCCGGGGTTCTGAAGCACCGGTGGCCGACGCGTAGATCACCCGAGCTTTGGGCAGTTTGTTTTGGATTTCCAGGACTGTAAGACCTAACGAAGCAAGTTGATTTTTTTAATGCAACTATCTTTAGTTTTCCATCAAGTTAATTTCGGCCCCTTAAGGTAGTTGTATCACGAGAGGCACTTTTTTTTAGGATTTTTTGCAAAAGATAGTGTTTTTAAGGCTCTTATACATTGTACTGTACGGAATGACGAAAATTTTACTTACATATATAATTTTAACTCTTAAACTTTCCTTACGATGTTTAAGAAAAACTAAACTAACATTAAATAACTAAGAATTTTTAAAAAATAAGACTCATTAATAGTAACAGTTTAGTTTTTAAAATATTAATTAATAAATAATGACAAATTGATCTCATTGAACTCCTGGAAGATATACTCTAAAAACGATTTGGCAACAACGCATGTATTTAACCCGCGAATAAAGTATACAGCGCGCATGCGTCAGAATTTACTAATTGTTTTTAAAAAACATAGTTGCCAGATTTTACAAACGAGCAGTTAGTCGTACGGGATTGGCTGGAAATAGTACAGTCAGAGCAAAAATTTGTGGGCTTAGGAGTAACGACGCAGTGGGACGGACTCATAAAACGTGCAGGAAAAATTTTATTTAGTAAAAACTGTTCAGAATCATTCAAAGAATACGAATAATCTTTTTCAGAATTTTTGGATACATTTTCGGACCTCTGGAAAAATGGATGAATAGAAAATTTTTAAGAATTTTATCAATAAATAATAATTGACCAATATTTTACCAAAAAATGTGTCAGCTTTGAAAAAAATTTATAGATTAGAATGTCTTTGGAATCTTCACCTTAATTGAATACTAAAAGACAATTTCTGCCAAATCTAGAAAAAAATTATCCATTTTGTTGCATAAGTCTCAAAATTTGATTCCATCAGATTGCAAACTTCTAAAATCCACCTAAATAAAACCATACCATTCTTGTTTCAGAGTCCAAGGTAAATGTGTAGTTTTTAAATTTTTCTTTGACATGTGCTCTAAAACCTGCACTACAAATTTAAATTTCTTTTGGAAATCTCAAATTTGATAGTGGAGGTGAGTATTAGTAGTAAAAATTATATATTTAAACCACTAATAACTTTTCATTTTTCAGTATTAGAATACTTATGTGAATTTACGACTAAATCTTATAACTATGTGGAACGATAACGAAGTTAGATAGGAAAAACATGATGAAACATTTATTAATATCACATCGTGCGTCAGGCGGAACTTGCCTGGAGCACTACGCCTAGATAAAGAACGAAATTTTAAGAAAAGGCGGAATTTAAAAAAAATTATGAATTCTCATAGAAAAGCACATATGTCATCTTTTAATTTACAATATGTATTAAAAAACCATCCAAACCGACATGGCTTGTTAAATGTATTTCTTACCTGTTTTTGTAGGTTTCGATGAGCCCACAGGAGACAGATTCTTCGCCCGATGACACTCGTCGAAAATAATGAGACCGTCGAAATCTTGCCCGCACCACTGCAGTAACTGTTTTAACCTGGATTTATACTTTCCACCGGCCGAATTGCTCTCCCCAATCAGAGCCGAATATGTGCTGAATATCACGCCTTTTTTAACGTTGTTATTTACGGCTGATGAAATCTTCGCGTACTAAAAAAAAACAGTATATTTAGAATTAAATCTGCTTTAAATTTTAAAAAATCTTATTAAAAGATGTGGCAATTATATAGACGTGGAGATTTACTGTTTTTTGGCCATAAAAAATCGAAACATTGACATGTCGATTGACATTTTTACAATATTTAAAAAAATCAAAAATTAAAAAATCGATTTTTCAACTTTTTGAATGAAAAAATCTGTATAAAATCATTGTTTCTGAAGTTTTAAACAATTTTTTTGACAAGTAGAATATAAAAAAAAGTTGTAAATATCTTCATTTTTGGATTTTTTATGGCCAAAAAACAGTAGAGCTCTACTTCTACATAAATACCAGAGATGTGATGGAAACTAAACAACACAGTGAAAACAATATGCCCGGCGAGTTAGAAGCTTTTCCTGTTAAGTTTTACAGAGGAAGAGTAAAATAATAAAAAAAACATGACTTAACACTGAATTCTGATCTAGTTTTGTACCAAATGATCTTTTAACCATATTTCTTTATGTATCTACAATTCACTTCGTTAATTTGAGCTTACCTTTAATTTATTTAGAGGATGTACATCAATTCTTCCTGCCCCAATATCCTTAAGATCCCTCTCGGCATCATACTTCAGATCATTCGACACCGAAACCCATATCGCCCTCTTTCGACCTTTTAGGTAATTTTCGAATATTATACCGGCAATAGTTCGGCCTTTACCAACGCCAGCACCATCACCTAAAAGAACAACTCAAAAATGGAGCTCACGCTCTGATACCCTTTTAGATCAGTCTTTATGATGCAAAAGAGAGGTTATAGAATAATGTACAGAATTCGACGTAGAGATTTCTGTAGTCCCTTACTTATATCTTAAAAAATTTTGATATTTTCCTGCATTTTCATGTTGGAGTCAGTTTGTCTTATGCACAGGAAGCATAAAAATATTGTTTCTTTAAACGTCAGTAAACCCGTCATTACTCGATTGTGTAGGCGATCGCAAACTTTCATTTTTTCTCCGCCGGAGTTTTACTTTTCACTTTCCCGCCGGCGGAGAAACAAGTGTTATCATAGCAACATAAATACAAACAAACAATAAAACTCCATTACTCCATTGAATATTAAATGTGCTTACTCAATAACTGCTCATCAATACAGAATTAAAACGCAATTGTAGACTCGATTTTCAAAAAATAAATATTGTTGACAGTGTTCACTAACAGCTTTACATTAGATTACTGTAGCAACTATTTAACGACGGTCTAAGCCGCCTTCCGAACCCACTTATCTTTAATAATTATTAATATTAAAAAGAGATGTTTTTGCAATAATTTATTGACGTTTGAAAAAAAAACAGCATATTTTATTTGGAGGGAAAGTTACTTTTCCTCCATATAAAATAATATACTATTGTTATCAACACATTTTTCTTACCAATCAAAAATCCTGCTCGACTACCATCAGGTAAGATATGCTCGTGCGCCTGAGATGCGTAAGTGATACTTTCCAATTGAAGAGCAGACAGAGCCCCCGTTTTTATCGTCTCTTCGGGTATAGATAGCGTATACCATACATCAACGGGGGCTACTGAGGACAGGGAGGCTGTTTCGACTACTGGATCTGGATGTTTCTTTCCTGTAGATAATCATTATAACTATTAATTTTGAATTGATAATTATCTCTCAAAAGAATTAAAATATTTAGGTGATAAAATACAGGAAACAAATAACTGGTTATTCAATAAGTTTTGTCGTGCGATAAGAGATGCCGTTATTAAGTTCTGATCGTTTTATTTTTCTAAGAACGGTACTTTGTTATTAACACATGTAAAAAACTTACAATTACATTAAAAAACCCAGTTATCACTTGAAAACGGTTGAAGATACATCACTAACCGAAACATTGTATATCAATTAACAAATAAAGACAGTGGAAGTCCAAGATTTTAGTGTTATAGAAACAATAACATTGTCTAAAACTTTCAAAGAAAGCATGAATTATTGTAACATCCACCCGTTGCCAGATTTAGCTCCCTTTGACTTCTGTCTTTTCTCACATCTTAAAAAATTCATTTGTGGGAAACGATTTTTATTTCAGGGAGATTATAGTGAATAATAAAATGTATTTCAAACTTTATTAAAAACCTAGTATAATATATTTTTTTAAAAGGCCACCAACTCACCTAATTTTAATTTGAAGGCATGTAGTCAGCATACGTTTCTGCTACTCCCAATTCCTCATCATCAACTTCTTCTTCCTCTTGATGGTGGTGCATTGGTTTGTTGTCCATTTGGTTCATCCACATTTGTTGGACCGCCTATATTGCGAATAAAGATATAAAATTTTAGCCCATATATATTTGGGAAAAACAAGGTGTTTCCAATCTAATTACTTACTTTGTTGCTAAGCTGACCAGCCCAAGGCGTCATCGGTCCAGTGTTATACAACATGGCGGAGAGATTCTGCAGGAACGGGTTCCCGTAAGGGTTGCCACCCATTCCGAAGGCGGCCATTTCCACTAAAGAAACACATTTTAACAATTGTGGTGCATCAAAAATAAAATTAGCAAGCCATCTTTTTTTATCATCGAATTTAATGGACTAGAATACCCACGTCCGAGTATAAACACTAAAAATGTTCTTTTAGACAAAAGAAAAAAATCAAAATATATATTTTTGTCAGTATTTGGCAACGTTGATATCAATTTACAAATGTTTTGTTTATGTAGAGTTCCCGCGCCAGACTGGTTTAAAATAACTGCATACACACCCATCCAATAGCATTGTGTATTAGACCTACTCAATCCTAGTCTAATCCCAAAAACTTTGAACTCTTTATTCATTATTAAAAAAGCAAAACGGAAATAAATAAACTCTAATGACAAACTTTGACAAAAAAGAAATCCCTTAATGACAAGAATTGAATTTACGGCGAAACTATCAAACACGTCAATTTCTTTAGTAGTTCAAATAATCAAAGTATAAAAATAAAAATTGAACCACGTCGCCAAATGGACATTAACATTCATAGTTATAGGAAACTTTCTACAAGCAATGTAGTTCAAATAAACCGTGATAGAATAAAATTACGAGACTGAAAGTCTAGAACTTGCTACTCTCATAGTTTCGCTTCAAATTTAGAAATTCTAGTCCGATAAATTCAATGTTTTTATTTTAGTAAGCAGCAGAAGGATGAAGACTTTCTGGAAGCCTTGTTACGTGTTATATAAAGAGGGTGTCCAATATAAACAATTCACTCTACCGGGACCTCTTCAAACGTAGACCTAAGAGAAAGAGCATGGCGCATGCTTTAAAGAAAACTGCTTGAGTTCGAAAAGTGCAAGCAACAAATATGCTACGTTTTCAATTCCATTGAGATGTTTAAAATTCTGGGGAAACAGTTTAAATGTTTGTGCTTTTAAAAGGAAAGAGTTATCTATGGTCTGAGATGCATGCTAGTGTCGTGGTTTTTAAACTATACTACTCTATAAAATTACATGCATATATGTTTCCAACAAAGTGAAGGTAAAATTATTTCAAAAGAAAAGCTGTACGGAATCTAGAGTTTGAGTAAAAGATGATTTTCTAGATCCCTGAAAATAAATTAAGAAGTAAACCAAGTACATCCAAGTTTAGAAAAAAAAAATAAAAAGTTTATATGACATATGTGTTAAAACTTGACAGATTTTTCTCTAAACGATATCAAAGTTAGAAACTTAAGAAGCAATTATTTCTGAAAACCTTTACAATTGGAAACTTTCGTCTCAATCGCTCATCGGTAGATTCATTTGATAATAAAATAAACTAAGTTTTAAGTGTTCAATCCACAATTTTTTTTATTTTTTAAAAATTTAAAAAACAATTGGCAACAGCGCTTACCACAAGCCTTGTGCGTGAAGTAAAGTCAGTTGTAAATTGTGTTCACCGGCCACGATATTTTTGGCCGTTTTTAAATCGGGAAAATATGCCGATATGTTCTAAATTTACGACAACCCTAGTGCAGGTGTACCAAAGAGTTTTAAAAACGGGATGTTCGCAACCGAGAAATCTAAATAAAGAAGTGCTGTTTTAAAACGCAACTAACCAAAACATAACAAAACATGATTTGTGTTCTTAAAATGGATATTAGATAGCCTAATTCTGTGGTAAGTACAATTATTTTTTAATTACAAATAAAAAACCAAACGATAATTTTGTGTTTTTTACTTAAATTTAATTCCAAATTAAAAATCAAAATAAATTGCAAAAAGTTACGTTTATTATTTGTATGTTAATAAAGATCTCTTTTAAAAAAAGTGTAAATATGTCAAACCTTTAAAAAGGACTTGCTGCGATGAAACCGACGCGGTGTTGCCATTTTTTTAAATTTAAAAAGCCATATTTCAAAAACAATTAATTTTTTACCCATATGTTTTTGACTTTTTTAACTTGTTTTGAGCTCCACTATCGCCCATTAAAATCGTAAGCATCATACTTTTTACACAAGTGGGATTTTTTTCCTTATTAAGATATTTGAAAAAAAATTTCTGGGAACTTTAAAATAAAATGTAACATCATTTTTTAATTTTAATTTAAAAATTAAAAGATTATGTCAAATATTTTTGTAAATTATATTAACTATTCAACCATGTATGTATTTTTTTTAAAACAGGGCGTTAAAACAAGGAAGGTATCACGTCTAAAATAATTTTGATTTTTTAGCATTTCATATTAGATTTTTCAATTTACCGAAAATTGAATACTTCAATAAAAAAAAACCCTTTTGTTTCAAACTTTTTTGCCAACCCTGTATATACAATATGTAATAGTAGAGCTGTTTTGAATGTATGTGTTTTGGTAAAAATTATGATTTCAATTTTGCGATCTCAAATAGGATGGACAGAGTTTCAGAAAAAAGTGGAAACAATACGAAAAGTCACAGGTAGGACATCTAACAAAAATAATTAAAGCAATGGAACAGTCAAAGCTGTCGCAATTCCAGGACACAAAGTATAAATTTTTTACCTTTTTTTCTTATAGAAAGATTTATTTAAGTATATATACAATAATACCATGTTAAA
>JAHBCN010009025.1:0-36089 GCA_019359885.1 Listronotus oregonensis | reverse complement strand
AGATGTCGTTTTCATCGCGCACCAAGTCAATAGAATCGTTTATGGACCGAATCGCAAATAACGTGGATTTAGAAAGAATAGAAAAAATGTCACAGGCCATCAAACGAAGAAAAACCAATTTTTTGAAACAATCACTCAGCAAATACAGTTAATAAAAAGAACTGTTTAAAGCTTATCTACCTGTCTCACAAGACTTTAGTGACGCGGGCTCCAAAGCTTCAAAACTGGCGAATTTATTTAGCATTTATATCAATTCTTAACTGTTATAAAGTAAACAGTTCAGAAGTAGTATATCAGCACAAATGCAATAACAAGATATTAAAAATTATTTATTAGGGAAAGATCTTTACAGGCAACAGGTTTCATAGTCTAGATTCTTCAGACTTAGCAAAATGGAAAGGAAAATTTAGGGGTCTTCACAGGGATTGTGAAGTGTTCCTCCCTCTACTGGAAGCTGCTAGGGAAGAAATTATATTGAGTAATTCTTCAGAGCAGAAACTAAGAAAATACCTTGAGCAGCAAGGAAAGTGGAGAGAGCTAGGAAACATGAAGTGGACATATTCTTACCTTTGTAACGAAATACCACTAGATGCCGCTTCGGAAATGATAGCGACATCTTTCTCCCCATCCATAAACCTCTGTTTCTCCGTCAAATTCAGCGTTTCTAAAGGTACATCTGTTTCTGATCGGCTTTCATATTGAATGCCTCCATCTTCTGTCTGAACCACTCTACCTTTCCTACCTGAAAATTAAATAAATGCTCATTTAGTATGGTCACCCTTCAAATAAACAAAACGCACATTTTATTATCAAAATTCATGTAAATTATTAAGAAGCTGTTAAGTTATTGTTAACCTGTCATTTCGGCAACATTTTCCGGGCCTCCCAACTCGTCTATCAGCTGATCCAAAGTATTGGGCGGTAACTTATCACCTAACCTTTCAATGGCAATCAACAGCTCTTCTTTCATACTACAAGCCCTCTCGATGGCGTCCATGGGCGGTGCCGACGTTTTGATATCCGTACCACCGTTTACTTTAGCTTAAAATATAAAAAAAACAAAATTAAACCATACGCATTTTTGAAAAGAGAGACAATACAAAGGCCCATTATGTTTAAATACAGGTCGAAAATAAGCCTACCTTTATTCGTTTTTTGAGTCAATAGTAGTGAAAGTTTATCTTGGGTTGATTGACGTTTTTTTGGCGACTTTTTCTGCTTTTTCCCTTTCTTTTTATTCCTACTCCAAGGATCGTTATCTGAATCGCTAAAAAATAGATGAAAATTATCGAAAACTACAAAAATATTATTTTAAGTATATACTGGATTTAAAATCAAATCAGAAATATATATGGCGCCCTAAAAAATACAGAAACCTTACTAGATCCTTTAAATTTCAAAGCATTATTCTTCTGTTTTTTAGAGAGCTGTAAGTAATACATAATAATCATATGTTTACCCTTTACCTGTCTGAATTAAATGGATTAAAATCACTAGACTGATTAGAATCACTACGTTCCTCCGATATCTCGCTTTCATTGTCAGACATCTGGAAGTCCGAGTCCCCGCTCTTCACACTGTTTTCGCTGTCCGAAGTCGACCACTTGTTCCGTTTCACCGCTCGCTGTGCCGCCTGCCGCATTGGTTTTCTTTTAACCGCCGAACTACCTTCTTCGGAATTGCCGTTAACAGACTTTTTAGACGACTCACTTCCTATACCTAGTAGCTTGTGGATTCTACTCCTATCCGGAGCCGGAAAGTGCTTTTCTACTAAAGTTTGGAACACACCTATGAAAAATCAAAGACAGACGTCAAAAATTGTGTTGAAATAGTAGAATTATATATATAGTGTCGCATTATATTTTGACGCACCTTTGGCAGTAGACACGAAATCAGTCAATTCTCCCTCGTCCCTTTCCAATTGCTCTAAAGTTCTCGCCTCTCCCGTACTTTGCAGACCTATGACGACGCATTTTCCCATTTTTATAGCTTCGTGTGCTACTGCGACTGCATGCGGCACCTTGGCTGCTATACAGAGATATTTGAAAAACCTAAAAAAAATCTCATTTAACTCTAATGTTTGGAGCTACACCATTATTAGGTCTACAAGCATTCTTTTTCGTCTTAAATTACCTTTGATGAGCGGACCAGAACTGCCCCCACATGGTCTTTCTCATTCGGTTCTCCGCGTCCACAAGTTCGGCAGCTTCGTGAAACTTTTGCATCGCTTCCACCCACAACTTTACGCTGGCATCGTATACTTTTTCGAATTCTTTTGAAAGCGGGACCTCCTCAATTTTAAATGCCACTCCATGGAAACTTAGCTGCCGCGCAATATACATTCCTAGACAGAAAATTATAATTTGTACTTCATTGTGCGCCTAAAAATGGTTCTTTTTCTATTTCTAAAGGCACACGTTTGTTGTGCCCAACTTGATTTACAAGAATTTTTACAATACTATTTAGTGGAAATTCGTAACATTTAGTTTTAATTGATGGGAATTTCATATTGGAGTAAAAATATTGAAAAAGGCTTCTAAAAAATAAAAAATAAAAAGATGATATATCGAAAAAATAACAACCTTACCTCTTAGCTTCATATCCATGGCAACTATTTCCATAGCGCCGACGCCCCGTTTTTCCACGGCCGAAATAAAGTCGGCGAATTCCTTGAAGGGGGTACCCTCGCCCCACATTCCAAGGCGCACCATGTAGGCCATGTTCCGGGGTTCTGAAGCACCGGTGGCCGACGCGTAGATCACCCGAGCTTTGGGCAGTTTGTTTTGGATTTCCAGGACTGTAAGACCTAACGAAGCAAGTTGATTTTTTTAATGCAACTATCTTTAGTTTTCCATCAAGTTAATTTCGGCCCCTTAAGGTAGTTATATCACGAGAGGCACTTTTTTTAGGATTTTTTTGCAAAAGATAGTGTTTTTAACGCTCTTATACATTGTACTGTACGGAATGACGAAAATTTTACTTACATATATAATTTTAACTCTTAAACTTTCCTTACGATGTTTAAGAAAAACTAAACTAACATTAAATAACTAAGAATTTTTTTAAAAAATAAGACTCATTAATAGTAACAGTTTAGTTTTTAAAATATTAATTAATAAATAATGACAAATTGATCTCATTGAACTCCTGGAAGATATACGCTCTAAAAACGATTTGGCAACAACGCATGTATTTAACCCGCGAATAAAGTATACAGCGCGCATGCGTCAGAATTTACTGATTGATTTTAAAAAACATAGTTGCCAGATTTTACAAGCGAGCAATTAGTCGTACGGGATTGGCTGGAAATAGTACAGTCAGAGCAAAAATTTGTGGGCTTAGGAGTAACGACGCAGTGGGACGGAGTCATAAAACGTGCAGGAAAAATTTTATTTAGTAAAAACTGTTCAGAATCATTCAAAGAATACGAATAATCTTTTTCAGAATTTTTGGATACATTTTCGGACCTCTGGAAAAATGGATGAATAGAAAATTTTTAAGAATTTTATCAATAAATAATAATTGACCAATATTTTACCCAAAAATGTGTCAGCTTTGAAAAAAAAATTTATAGATTAGAATGTCTTTGGAATCTTCACCTTAATTGAATACTAAAAGACAATTTCTGCCGAAATCTAGAAAAAAATTATCCATTTTGTTGCATAAGTCTCAAAATTTAGATTCCATCAGATTGCAAACTTCTAAAATCCACCTAAATAAACACCATACCATTCTTGTTTCAGAGCGTGCCAAGGTAAAATGTGTAGTTTTTAAATTTTTTCCTTTACATGTGCTCTAAAACCTGCTTACATACCAAATTTCAAATTTCTACTCCTTTGGGAAATGCTCCATAATTTTGATGAGTGAGTAGGTGAGTCAGTTAGTAGTAAAAATTATATATTTCAGAAACCACTGGACATAACTGTTTCATTTTTTTACAGATAATTAGAATACTTATGTGAATTTACGCACTAAATCTTATAACTTTATGTGGAACGATAACGAAGTTATGATAGGGAGAAAAACACGATGAAACATTTAATGTAATATACACATTGCGTGCGTCAGGCCGGAACTTAGCCTGGAGCACTACCGTACGCCTAGATAAAGAACGAAATTTTAAGAAAAGGCGGAAATTAAAAAAAATGATGAAATTTCATAGAAAAGCACATATGTCATCTCTTAATTTACAATATGTACAGGGTCTTCATTAATGTTTGTAAACCACGTGACCAAAAATGTTGCGGGTTGCCTGTTTTTGAGGTTGCGATGACAAAATTTAATAAAATATCCCTAGAAATATTCATTGGCGCCGGGCATTTTAAAACCGATATTTAAATGTCAAAAACATTTTTTAAGGTTAGAAAATTTCCATTTATCATTTTTTCCCCAATCAATTGTAATTTGAACCAAGTTATTACAGCCTTTTTGGATAATTTTTGTATGCATTTAGTTTTCGCGTACTCTGGTTTGTCAATAATTTAATTTGCTTTAGATTTAGGTACAAAAAATTCTAGTCAAGGAAACGAGGGATTTTTTGTGCAGTAAGATGGATAAAAATGCGAGGTTTTTTGCATTCGATTCAGATCAACGTCTACAAACTTTGTGAACAAATTTAATTATTGGAAAATGAACACCTGCATTTCTGCGTTAAAAAAATACTTTAAATTACATTTTAAGGTTTGCAATTATAAAAAATGTATAACTAGGTAAATAATGAAAAAAAGTGAGAATTTGTTCTCGGGAGTTTTTAAAGGTCGCTGACATGCTGACTATGAGATTGGCTGTAATACACGGAGCACCTGGTACGCGCTAAGGATAGTGTAAACGTGGTCTAGTGGAGTTTTACGACAGTTGGCCTGATATTAGCAGGATTTGTTGTAAAAACTTTAGAAGACGACGTTTACACCATCCTTAGCGCGCATCAGGTACTCCCAAGGCCCTTGTCAATATCATATGAGTGTTCAACGACCTCAAAACCCCGAGTAACAAATTCTAGCCCATTTGCATCATTATTTACCTAGTTATAATTTTTTTATAGTTGCAAACTCTTTAAGATGCATTTCGAAAATGCATTTTTCTAATGCAAAAATGCAGTTACTTATTTCGCATTAATTAAATTTTACAAAGTTTCGATATGTTTATACAATTCGAATGCAAGAGACCGTGAGATTTGAATCCATCTTACTCACACAAAAAATCCCTCGTAATGGAGCTATTTTGGTGCCATGTTTCCTTGACTATGTTGGGTTAAGCGAAGATCCGTTAATATATTTTATTATACCTATGGATTTTAGTCAATTTAAACTTAATAGGAAAATTCAAGTCACATTAACTGTTTGTTTACATACCTAGTTTATTCATATTATTTAAATAAAACTACTTGACCTAAAATGAAGGACATGACTTAGATTTATTTTTACATTATTAATAAATTACACTACCTAAGTTACATATTAAAAAAAATTAGGAGAATTATTACATGCTTAAAGAAATTAAGATAAAACAATGTACAAAAAATTCCCATTATTTTAACTGTGGGCAAATGAAACCACGCTTCATCAGAGAAGAAAGTATAAATCCAAAACATCATTCATTGTTAAGAATCTTATCTAAACCATTGACAAAACTGCACCCTCTTTCTTAAAATCTGGTGAAAGGAATTGTTGCAGTGGACAGACCTTATATGGATGCATTTCCAAGTTTTTGGTTAGTGCTTTATAGCAAGAACTAACAAACATTTCTAAAAAAAAGTATGGCACTGTAAACATTAATTTCAATTTATTTAAAATAGTATCTTTACCCCGGACTTAGTAGACAACTTCACTGATTTCTTAGGAATGTGCTCCATTCGAATATTGCATACCTCAAGAAAAGGTGTTTGTAAGCAAGGTAGGCCTTCCAGTGGACTTGCCCTTACAAATGCAATTCTTGTTTTCAAAGCCATTGATTACCACATGTCTGTGATGGACAATATTTTATACTCAATGCAAGATTGTCAGTGAAACCTTTCTATCTAAACTGGTCGAGTTGCACTTCTAAAATGTGCCATTATTATAAAAAGGCATCTTGTTCCACAGTCCACATTTTAAACATTTTCTAAAAGTAAACAAAACAGTTTTATTTACATAACCTCAATAACAAAAACACATGTAACTTACCTTTAAAACTCGAAATATGAAAAGTAGTTCTGAAAAGAACTGTTTTAAGCTTGTAAGGTTTCGTTTTGCTTCATAAAATTGATCAAAAAAAATGGAAAACTTTTCACCAAAAAACTATCCAAAAATGCAAATACCGCTAACGCCAACAATGGTCTGTCAGTAGTGTCAGTCAAGTCTACTGTCAGTATGTCAGAGCTTACTGTGTTGCCAACACTAATATTTTTCCTCATAAAAGGTGTGTTCTTTGGACCACTAACCTGCACTGATTATGATTTTTTGGAATTTTAACATTTTAGGAGGTTATTATAATCAGTAATAATGATTTACACATTTTTTGCTTTGTTCGGAGTTTAGAAGCTGGTAAATTGTCACAGAAAAAAATAAATGTCGGCAAAAACTTTATGAACTTTTTTTCCATCGTGGCAACATTGTAAATAGGAAAGAAACCAAGCAGTGGAGCCACTTTTACAAACCAAAATCGCGTGGTCACGTGGTTTACAAACATTAATGAAGGCACTGTATTAAAACCATCCAAACCGACATGGCTTGTTAAATGTATTTCTTACCTGTTTTTGTAGGTCTGATGAGCCCTAAGGAGACAGATTCTTTCTGCCCGATGACACTCGTCGAAAATAATGAGACCGTCGAAATCTTGCCCGCACCACTGCAGTAACTGTTTTAACCTGGATTTATACTTTCCACCGGCGAATTGCTCTCCCCAATCAAAGCTGAATAATATTGCTAAATATCACGCCTTTTTTAACGTTGTTATTTACGGCTGATGAAATCTTCGGCGTACTGAATTACAAAACAGTATATTTAGAATTAAATCTGCTTTAAATTTTAAAAAATCTTATTAAGATGTGGCAATTATATAGACGTGTGAGAGATTTACTGTTTTTGGCCATAAAAAAATCGAAACATTGACATGTCGATTGACATTTTTACAATATTTAAAAAAATCAAAAATTAAAAAATCGATTTTTCAACTTTTTGAATGAAAAAATCTGTATAAAATCATTGTTTCTGAAGTTTTAAACAAATTTTTTGACAAGTAGAATATAAAAAAATTAGCAAAATATCTTCATTTTTGGATTTTTGATGGCCAAAAAACAGTAGAGCTCTACTTCTACATAAATACCAGAGATGTGATGGAAACTAAACAACACAGTGAAAACAATATGCCCGGCGAGTTAGAAGCTTTTCCCTGTTAAGTTTTACAGAGGAAAGTAAAATAATAAAAAAAACATGACTTAACACTGAATTCTGATCTATTTTTGTACCAAATGATCTTTTAACCATATTTCTTTAAGTAATATTATCTACAATTCACTTCGTTAATTTGAGCTTACCTTTAATTTATTTCAGAGGATGTACATCAATTCTTCCTGCCCCAATATCCTTAAGATCCCTCTCGGCATCATACTTCAGATCATTCGACACGGAAACCCATATCGCCCTCTTTCGACCTTTTAGGTACTTTTCGAATATTATACCGGCAATAGTTCGGCCTTTACCAACGCCAACACTATCACCTAAAAGAACAACTCAAAAATGGAGCTCACGCTCTGATACCCTTTTAGATCAGTCTTTATGATGCAAAAGAGAGGTTATAGAATAATGTACAGAATTCGAAGTAGAGATTTCTGTAGTCCCTTACTTATATCTTAAAAAATTTTGATATTTTCCTGCATTTTCATGTTGGAGTCAGTTTGTCTTATGCACAGGAAGCATAAAAATATTGTTTCTTTAAACGTCAGTAAACCCGTCATTACTCGATTGTGTAGGCGATCCCGCAAACTTTCATTTTTCTCCGCCGGAGTTTTACTTTTCACTTTCCCGCCGGCGGAGAAACAAGTATGTTATCATAGCAACATAAATACAAACAAACAATAAAACTCCATTACTCCATTGAATATTAAATGTGCTTACTCAATAACTGCTCATCAATACAGAATTAAAACGCAATTGTAGACTCGATTTTCAAAAAATAAATATTGTTGACAGTGTTCACTAACCGCTTTACATTAGATTACTGTAGCAACTATTTAACGACGGTCTAAGCCGCCTTTCGAACCCACTTATCTTTAATAATTATTAATATTAAAAAGAGATGTTTTTGCAATAATTTATTGATGTTTGAAAAAAAAATCAGCATATTTTATTTGGAGGGAAAGTTACTTTTCCTCCATATAAAATAATATACTATTGTTATCAACACATTTTTCTTACCAATCAAAAATCCTGCTCGACTACCATCAGGTAAGATATGCTCGTGTGCCTGAGACGCGTAAGTGATACTTTCCAACTGGAGAGCAGACAAAGCCCCCGTTTTTATCGTCTCTTCAGGTATGGATAACGTATACCATACATCCACGGGAGCTACCGACGATAGGGAGGCTGTTTCGACTACTGGATCTGGATGTTTCTTTCCTGTAGATAATAATTATAATTATTAATTTTGAATTGATAATTGTCTCTCAAAATAATTAAAATATTTAGGTGATAAAATACAGGAAACAAATAACTGGTTATTCAATAAGTTTTGTCGTGCGATAAGAGATGCCGTTATTAAGTTCTGATCGTTTTATTTTTCTAAGAACGGTACTTTGTTATTAACACATGTAAAAAACTTACAATTACATTAAAAAACCCAGTTATCACTTGAAAACGGTTGAAGATACATCACTAACCGAAACATTGTATATCAATTAACAAATAAAGACAGTGGAAGTCCAAGATTTTAGTGTTATAGAAACAATAACATTGTCTAAAACTTTCAAAGAAAGCATGAATTATTGTAACATCCACCCCGTTCGCCAAATTTAGCTCCCTTTGACTTCTGTCTTTTCTCACATCTTAAAAAATTCATTTGTGGGAAACGATTTTTATTTCAGGGAGATTATAGTGAATAATAAAATGTATTTCAAACTTTATTAAAAACCTAGTATAATATATTTTTTTAAAAAGGCCACCAACTCACCTAATTTTAATTTTGAAGGCATGTAGTCAGCATACGTTTCTGCTACTCCCAATTCCTCATCATCAACTTCTTCTTCCTCTTGATGGTGGTGCATTGGTTTGTTGTCCATTTGGTTCATCCACATTTGTTGGACCGCCTATATTGCGAATATAAGATATAAAATTTTAGCCCATATATATTTGGGAAAAACAAGGTGTTTCCAATCTAATTACTTACTTTGTTGCTAAGCTGACCAGCCCAAGGCGTCATCGGTCCAGTGTTATACAACATGGCGGAGAGATTCTGCAGGAACGGGTTCCCGTAAGGGTTGCCACCCATTCCGAAGGCGGCCATTTCCACTAAAGAAACACATTTTAACAATTGTGGTGCATCAAAAATAAAATTAGCAAGCCATCTTTTTTTATCATCGAATTTAATGAACTAGAATACCTACGTCCGAGTATAAACACTAAAAATGTTCTTTTAGACAAAAGGAAAAAATCAAAATATATATTTTTGTCAGTATTTGGCAACGTTGATATCAATTTACAAATGTTTTGTTTATGTAGAGTTCCCGCGCCAGACTGGTTTAAAATAACTGCATACACACCCATCCAATAGCATTGTGTATTAGACCTACTCAATCCTAGTCTAATCCCAAAAACTTTGAACTCTTTATTCATTATTAAAAAAGCAAAACGGAAATAAATAAACTCTAATGACAAACTTTGACAAAAAAGAAATCCCTTAATGACAAGAATTGAATTTACGGCGAAACTATCAAACACGTCAATTTCTTTAGTAGTTCAAATCAATCAAAGTATAAAAATAAAAATTGAACCACGTCGCCAAATGGACATTAACATTCCTAGTTATAGGAAACTTTCTACAAGCAATGTAGTTCAAATAAACCGTGATAGAATAAAATTACGAGACTGAAAGTCTAGAACTTGCTACTCTCATAGTTTCGCTTCAAATTTAGAAATTCTAGTCCGATAAATTCAATGTTTTTTATTTTAGTAAGCAGCAGAAGGATGAAGACTTTCTGGAAGCCTTGTTACGTGTTATATAAAGAGGGTGTCCAATATAAACAATTCACTCTACCGGGACCTCTTCAAACGTAGACCTAAGAGAAAGAGCATGGCGCATGCTTTAAAGAAAACAGCTTGAGTTCGAAAAGTGCAAGCAACAAATTTGCTACGTTTTCAATTCCATTGAGATGTTTAAAATTCTGGGGAAACAGTTTAAATGTTTGTGCTTTTAAAAGGAAAGAGTTATCTATGGTCTGAGATGCATGCTAGTGTCGTGGTTTTTAAACTATACTACTCTATAAAATTACATGCATATATGTTTCCAACAAAGTGAAGGTAAAATTATTTCAAAAGAGAAGCTGTACGAAATCTAGAATTTGAGTAAAAGAGGCTTTTCTAGATCCCTGGAAATAAATTAAGAAGTAAACCAAGTACATCCAAGTTTAGAAAAAAAAATTAAAAAGTTTATATGACATTATGTGTTAAAACTTGACAGATTTTTCTCTAAACGATATCAAAGTTACAAACTTAAGAAGCAATTTTTTCTGAAAACCTTAACAACTGAAAACTTTCGCCTTAATCGGTTATCAGTAGATTCATTTGCTAGTAAAATAAACCAAGTTTTAAGTGTTCAATCCACAAATAAAATTTTTTATTTTTTAAAAATTTCAAAAACAATTGGCAACAGCGCTAACCAGAAGCCTTGTGCGTGGAGTAAAGTCAGTTGTAAATTGTGCTCTTTAAATCGGGAAAATATGCCGATATGTTCTAAATTTACGACAACCGTAGTGCAGGTGTACCAAAGAGTATTAAAAACGGGATGTTTGAAACCGAGAAATCTAAATAAAAAAGTGCTGTTTTAAAACGCAACTAACCAGAACTAACCAAAACATAATTATTTGTGTTCTTAAAATGAATATTCAGCCTAATTACGTGGTAAGTACAATTATTTTTTAATTACAAATAAAAAAAACAAACAATAATTTATTGTTTTTTACTTAAATTTAATTCCAAATTAAAAATCAAAATAAATTGCAAGAAGTCATGTTTATTATTTGTATGTCATAAATATCTCTTTAAAAAAAGTAGTATGTCAAATCTTGCAAAAAACGACACGCTGCGATGAAACCGACGTGGTGTTGCCAATTTTTTTTTTAATTTAAAAAGCCATATTTCGAAAACAATTAATTATTGACCCATATGTAAAAAAATATAACTTTTTGGCTTTTCCTTTTTTAACTTGTTTGGAGCTCCACTATCGCCCATTAAAATCGTAAGCATCATACTTTTTACACAAGTGGGATTTACGTTTCCGTTTTTTCCTTATTAAGATATTTAAAAGAAAAATTTTTCTGGGAACTTTAAAAATAAAATGTAACTTCGCATATTTTTTAATTTTAATTTAAAAATTAAAACTGATTATGTTAAATATTTTTTGTACAAAATATTAACTATTCAACCATGTATGTATTTTTTAATTTTTTTAAAACAGGGCGTTAAAACAAGGAAGGTATCACGTCTAAAATAATTTTGATTTTTTAGCATTTCATATTAGATTTTTCAATTTACCGAAAATTGAATACCTCAATAAAAAATCCTTTTGTTTCAAACTTTTTTGCCAACCCTGTATATACAATATGTAATAGTAGAGCTGTTTTGAATGTATGTGTTTTGGTAAAAATTATGATTTCAATTTTGCGATCTCAAATAGGATGGACGGAGTTTCAGAAAAAAGTGGAAACAATACGAAAAGTCACAGGTAGGACATCTAACAAAAATAATTAAAGCAATGGAACAGTCAAAGCTGTCGCAATTCCAGGACACAAAGTATAAATTTTTTACCTTTTTTTTTTCTTATAGAAAGATTTATTTAAGTACATATACAATAATACCATGTTAAACAAAATACAACTGACCAATCGGAAATTTCAATTTTGCTTCAATTATTCCATTGCCATTAATAAACATTAACCTTCTACAAAATCATCCCCAACAACCCTAAAACATAGATAAGCTATCTAAACTAAAAATGCACTAATACTACAGGACATTCACACGCAGCCCCCTTTCGCAAGACCTCTCGGATGCATCTCTACGCTCTATAAATCACTACGGCTTTCTAACAAGTGCAAAATCTGTCTCCAACTTACTCTGCTGCAAAAATTGGGCAGCATTAAAAGCAGCGGCGGACGCCGAAGCGGCCGAGGACCCGCCGGCGCCCCCTTGGGGCCCCACGCCGAACATGTTGCCCATGGGGCCCCCCGTTAAGCTGCTCAGCATCGAAGCCATGGCGGCGAGGTTGCCCATGTTGGAGGCGTTAGCGGGGCCGCCGTATGGAGGGCCCACTACAGAAGGGGTAAGGTAGTGATAAGGTTTTAGTTTAAGGTAGCTGAAAACCCTATTTTATCTCAAGTTTACAGTAAATTTTAATTTATAAAGAATTGTATTTATTATAGCGCTTTTACGGGGTTATCTCAGCGTCCAGTGAGAGTTGGTAGAAACGACACACTGTGGGGCTTTTCAGTGATTTTTGGACAAAACTTTATAAACATATCCATTTTTAAAAAAATACTCCTTATGAATTGTACTTTCAGAATGTACTGCTGAAAATTTGATATCGCTTTTTCAAAAATAACCCTAAAAACGGTTTTTAATAGAAAAAAAATTACGAAGTATTTTTTTAAGAACAAAGAGATACAGTAGTAGTTCTTCCTTCTACTCAGCGAATATGAATAAAGATTATAGAAAAATGAAAGAATTATCAAACAATTACTGTAATAGACCTAAAATCTAACCCAAAAATATAATTAAGGTCGTTAAACGGCCTTTCTTAAAAATTAAATTAAATTAAAATATAGTGTTAATAAAAGCGTCTTTTATTTAACTAAAAAAAAATTATCGTCTGTAAAACGAGATGTTGACAATTGTAAAACAAATGGCAAGGGCAAGACAGCCTTAAAATTATTTTCAAAGGCTTTACATGCAGGGCTGTCGCAATTACTTTTAAAAAGTAATTCAGTCATAATTACCAATTACACTTCTAAGTAGTAGCAAATTACGATTACCAATTACTAGCATGTTTGATAAAAGTAATTTATTTATCAATTAAAACGAAAAGTATTTAAATATTTTAGCAATTACTTTATTAAATTACCACATATATTAAACACGATACATACACTAAACGCGCACGTAACACTATTCAAACTGCTTTCTCGGCAAGTTCAACAATGACTCTAAATTAAAAACTTCTTTTTATCCTACCCCAAACATTAACAGATTTTTCCACAAAAAAAGTATAAAAACGGTGGCGGTAAGCATCAATTAAAAATACTAAACCGACGCGGAGGCGGCCTTCGCCGGATTCAAAGCGGCCCGGCGTGTTTCAAGATGCTCTTTCTTTTTGGCCAAAATTAAGGCAGTTTTTCCATAAAGGTATTTTTCGTAGTAATTAAAATATTTATTAGGTAATTAAATCAATCTCTAAGTAATTCAATTAGTCTATAAGTAATCGAATTACTTCCTCAGTAATTAAATTATGTGGGATTCGTGAAAATCAATTACCAATTACGATCACATTATCCTATGAATTGACAATCCAAATACAATTACCTTTTTCGGAGAGTAATTGAATTAAAGTAATCCAATTACTGAGGAGTAATTAAATACGATTTTTCAATTATTTTAATTCAATTACCGACAAAATCAGTTAAAAATAATAAGAAAACAAAGAGATAGAAAGATTACAGAATTGTGAGTGTATTCAAATGAAAAATATATAATTCTCCGAACAAGAAAAATCATAATATTTTATGATAACTCTTGCATTTTTTAATACTTAAAAACTTTTTGTCTTTGTTCTTAATAAAATTTTTCGAATTTTTTCTCTTCAAAAAACTGTTTTTAAGTTATTTTTGAAAGAGTGATATTAAATCTTTGGCAGTACATTCTGAAAGTGCAATTCATTACTAGAATTTAAAAAAAATAGATGTCTGCGACGACAAATGAGCGGCGACCGTAGTTTTGTCCCAAAATTTCCAACTGTGTGTCAGTTTGAGGTCTCTATATAACTTAGACAAGCTTTTTTTGCGTCGCCACAATGTTAAAAAAATATTTTTAACCGTATATGTAATGTTGATATCACAGGCTTTTTAAAATCTTGAAAGGGTTATATTTGTGTACTTTTACATTTTATCGAGACGGCATTTCCCTGCTAGTTTTTTTATTTCCAAAATTTAAAGTGTTAATGTCCATTGACAAGATATGTATGATTTCATAGAATAAAATTTTTGAATTTTATACTATTATTGTATAAATGTATTTTGACCTATTAAAATGTTTATTGTTTTCTGAAACTCAGAGTATTTTTACTAATATACAAACAGTTAGGTTATTACTTTTTTAGAAATGTCCCTGCTTTTTACGTAAAAAACTCCATTTGAAATGTCAAAAATCGAAATTTGCTATCAGATAAAAAGGAAGAAGATGAGTCAATCGTTACCACAGTAGCGACTGTATTTTATATTGTTAATTATTATTTTGGTTTAAAGTTTGCTTTATTCGCGGAATTGTCTTACCAAATACCTGCTTTCGAAAATTTAACTCGTTTCTTAAATCACTCGAGCTTCGCTCTCGTGAATATCTAGGCAAAACTGAGCACACACAATTTTTCATTAAATGTTTTTTATGTTGTTTTTTGAGTTGTGTAGTTTTTATTTTTATACTTCCAATATTTCCATATATTTCCAAGGTTTCCTGATATATTTCCGGAAATTTTTCATCACTAGAGAAGATGTTAACCCTAACTCTTCGCCAGAAGGCTGTATTAGCAATGTTAAAATCTTAATATAACAAGTTTATTTTCTTGACATAAAATAGGGTTCCCAGACCTAACATTTTCATGTATATAAAATATCTCAAAAAAAGTGCTCCTAAAAGAACACAGGAAAGGGCATTATCACAAAAAAACAACAACTATCTAACTGATTAAAAAAAAAAACAACAATAAAAAACTACCCCAAACAAAAAAAAAACAAACAAAATATAAATATAAATCTGTTAAGCAACATTAAATAAATCAAAACTAAACAACAAAAAGTAGTAAAAAAATATATTTCCCATAGAATGCCGTTGTTAAAACGTAAAGGCGTATCTCAAAAAATTGGCAATAATGAGTTAGATACGCCAATAAACAAATATATATGTCCCCTCCTCTTGTTGGGATGAAGGTGCACGACTCAATCTGGAACCGTTTAGTTAATATGGAACCATATAATTTAGCCCTATCTCAAATATGAAGAAAAAATATTTTAACTTATAGGTGTATCTCTGACTTACGCCTCTTTTTAACAGTCTCAAACAAGAACATTATTGGTACTATTAAAGGCGTATCTCACATTTTGCATCTCAGTTCTCGTCTGTACGCGAGTGTTTTTTGACGGAGCATGCAAAATTCAAAAACGCTGTGCGTGATATTAAAAAACCTTTCAAAAGATTGTAGCTCAAAATAATCCCACCTTGTTTATTGTGCTTTAACCCCTGACAGGTGAATTTACTTGCCTTTCTTAAACGATGCGTTAAGTTTTTCTGCGGTAAAAGAAGGTTTGGTTGTCTATAATTTAACTTTCTTTAATATAGGTTTTCGAGATTGCTATGGTTTTATGTAGGACAAGTTTGATAGTGGAAGGGAACGCTGCAAAAATATGACGAAAAAAAGTATGATCTGCTGGATGCCTGTTCGCATTCGTAGAGGACAAAACCGAAAAGTCTATCGCAAAAGCTCTTTCTGTACATGATCAGGCAATTGTAGCACGCACAAGAAACAAGCCTTCGGCTTGTTCACCACTAATCATTGACAAAGTGAAGGAGACTTAGCTCATAGTGCCATTTCAATGGGCTGATAAGCTGTGTGTGCCATTTCAACTTATACCAGTGTTTCGACTTGTAAGACAAACGAAACTCCATAAAGGAGTATACCCCTTGGGTTTTAATGATTTCTTGGACTTCAAAACTTTTAAGTGATAACCTTAGAGTCTGCTCCATACGAATCGGCGGTGAGAAAAAACATTTAAATGGACGGACATAGTAAAATTAAGATCAAGAAGAAGCATTTGCATAAAATATTTTTTAAAACGAGTCACTTAAGTTCAAAACTATCGATCACTGTCCTTAAAGTGTCAAAGTGCCCGTTTATTGAAAAAACAGCCCAATAAGTTAAATAAAGGGCCTTGCCCAATATCACTGGCAGCATATAATAATTTGAAGCTCTCTTACCTCCAGGAAACACGCCAGTGATAAGGCTACCTGAGCAGGTCCACTTCTATAAATCTCCTGCCGTTTTTTTTTTGACTAAATAATTTTAATTTTTTTTTTAGCTTTTTTAAGGGTAAGGGTATTTTTTGTTGCAACTCAAAAAAAGCCGATTTTGTTCATTTTGTTGTTTTTTTTTGTTACCAAACTATAGGATTTTTGTTGTTTAGATAATACTTATACACCAATAAGGTAAAAAATGTTTTTTAAATTTCTATTTTTTAAACTCATACTATATTATTTTTCTATTGTTATTTTTTGGTATTTTGGCTCATCGTGCTTGCATAATATTATTTTATTGCTTCTTAGGTTTCTAAAGCTTTCATATAAACTAATTTTAATTTGGTTTGAAAAGGCAGTTGTTGAAAATATTAAAATATTTTCATTAACCCCTTTCCATGCTGTTTCCTAGTTTATAAATAGTAATATAATTTTTTTTAATAACTTTTTGTTAATTATTTTGCACCTAAATTTGAATTTGAGAGTATATACATCTTTATTTAAAAGGGCGTATCTTATTATTTTAGAGGATATAATTTATTATTAGCAACACATACAGGCGTATCTTGAACAAATGGTAAATAATAACAATAAAAAATAAATCAACAATTTCAATTGCCTATAGCCTTCTTCAATTATTGATAAAGATAACTGTGAAAAAAAGGATAATTTATGTCTAATAGTTTTTTACCAAAACTGCTTTTAAGGTTACCACTTTTATATTAATTGCTCTACTGTAAAGTTATAAAAAACGAGATACGCCTTTACGGATTTTCAACGACGATATGTAGGTCAGCATATCCATCAATGGTTTCTTCTGATTTAATCTTTATTATACATTAAATCACTGTATATTATGGCTGCACATATTTATTTTACTTGATTGAAGACCAATAAACCATTTTTAATAACTTAAACTAAAGGATCATTCTTTTCTATGAGACTAAAATATTGCAATAAATAAATGCCTTGTCAAGTAAAATTTTACAGTGGATTAATGAAACAAGTAACTTTGTTTTCTTCTCTTCGTATTTTATCAAAACACTGTGCTGTTTCATAAAATGACTAAATGATATAGCACTAAGGCCTTCATCCATTTGTATTAAGTATAAAAAAATGGGGGATCTGCAAAATTTTATAGTAATACAATAATCTAATTTAAGGTAGTTCACTAACGGCGTTTCTTACAAATAAAATGTAATTGAAATATAGGGTTAATTAGTGTTTATTCTTTGTAAAATAGTCTAAAATATAACTGAATAATGAACAGTCCACATGTGTTGTGCAAGTACCATCTCCTACAAAAATATTTTCAAGCATTGGCGAGAACCTCCTAACTTTTGGTAGTGCTGGTATTCACCTTTCTATTTGGAACAGTGCTAAATTTGAGGGAATAATTTAAACTCTAGGGGAGATTATAGGTGAAAATTTCAGGAAAATTATATGTGCTGAACTTAACTGAAATTACATTTTTTGCAGTAATATTTTGTCCTTATGAAGTGTATGCTACCTGTATACTTACAAGGATAGAAAAGGCCTCAAAACTTACAATCTGGATTTCTTTTACAAAAAAAAAATACAGATAAACCTCTATCTATCTTCTTTAAAATGTAACTAAAATTTTCAAAACAACCTTAAAAAAATATCTTTTTATGCTTTAAAAAAAAAAGATAAGTTTTTAGTTGAACCATTTTTCAGCATAATAATATTTTAAAAACCATTTTAATTTGTGTTTAAAATATACTTTCTAATAGGTCATTACTTTAAACATGTAAGTAATTCTCTAAAATAAAAATTATATTTAAAGAGTTTGTCAATTATTATGAGATGTAAGATCAAATGAACTGAAAATTAAAGAAGAATTATTGTAACATACTGAACTTGTAGAATGTGATGGTCTTAAAAAATAATCTTTTAATGACAATATTTTATACTTTTTATTACTTTAAAATCAAATTTTATAGCACTCTCGAGTTATAGGCTCAACTAAATTATATTTGCTACCCATCTTGATGTTGATGAGCTATTAATAAAGCCTGGAAAAATTAAATATTACAATGTATCAATAGTGCATGACCAATATGTGACTGAAAGAAGAATTCCTATTTTTTAATCACAAATGTCAGTGAACCACCAACATTAACCAATAAAACTTGGCCCAGTGATAGTGTGATTTCATGCTTAATCTATGAGAAAATCATGGAGGTTAGTTTTTAAATCACCTTGTTGACTTAATCTCATATTCAAGAACCAGAAATCTTCAGGTAATTTGAAGACATTTTCAGTCTCAGAAGGGCAAAAAGTTTTTAAAATATAATTGCACCAAAAAAAATGGCTATAAATTCATTTCTTAAAGCAAAGACTAACCTTAAAACCTAACCACTTACTATATTCAAATGTAATTATTATATAGAAACAATTAACGATTTCTTTATTTTATTATATAAGATATCAATAGTTCAAAGACCAAAACATATAAGAAACTTAAAAATAAATGAAAAATTCTAGTTGTTACCTTAACCCAATATTTATAATAACATGGAACTAAAAAGTCTTATTTAAAAGACAAGAAAAATATAAAACAGATTTATAACATCAAATGTCACAAAAAACACTGAATAATACACAAGCAACGAAAAAATCTACTTACTTGGCTGTCTCATCATATCATATGCGCTGGGATGCATGTTCATTCCTGCCATACCACCCATCATTTTGCTGTTTAACCCCATCGAGGCCATGGATCCCATTTTCATATCTGGTTTGACGCTCTTTCTCCTGTTTTCATTTTTATATCACGATTTTCACCGATAGCTGCAGCCGATTTGCCAAATCTCTTTTTTACCACCACCTGTTTATAAAATTTTAAAAAGTATACAGCGCTAGAAAAAGTCTGCCTTAAACAAACACCGTTTTTAGTATAAGCATTTTCAAAAATTACATTCCTTTTACATATTTTGAAAAAAAATCTTTAAGCATCCTTTTTTTATATGGTGAATTAGTAATTATTGCATGGGTTGAGTTTTCCTAAATTTGGATTATATGGCAAAATTTTACATAGTCATATTCTAGTGTCCTCAGGGATTGCATGACATTACGGAGAAGAGAAATTATGATTATGATATATTTTTTATTTGGATTTTAAAATTTAAAATTAATGATGATTTTCTTCATATAATGCAAAACTCCCCTTTATGACGTTAATAAATTATTTTTGAGGTTAAATTAAAACATTTATCTCAAAGCGTTGTCAGTGGTACGTTAACAGGGGACCTTTTGACATGTCCCCGTATTACAAGTGTTTGAAAGATAAATGTGTAGTGCTAAAAGTCGCATTAACCAACCCAAATAAACCATGACCACCTCCTTTTAGACCAAATCTAAAAAGCCCTCAGTTCTGGTAGTGAGGGTCGTTAGTTCTGATTTAATTAAAGCAGCTTTTTATTTTCCCCAATTATATTTTCTACGAACAGATGAGTGAATGTCAAAAAATTTAATGGCCCAAATTTATTGAATCCAGTTAATGACTGCTAACAAAAATGTTAATGTAAAAAGAATGTTTAAATTGTGTATAATCAATTAAATAGCTAAGAGCTGTTACGACCAATGTAGTAAAGTAAAAAAAGTAATTCAATTACAACCACCAATTACTCTTCTAAGTAGTAGTAAATTCCATTACCGACTATTAGCATGTTTGTTAAAAGCAGAACAATAGAAGCTGAGGTGGGGGAGAGGCTGCCCACAAGGTGGCGTTCTATCACGATTATACTGGGCGATCCAGTCGACGACCTTCTGGCAAAAATGGCCAAAGAGATAGCTTCACTGCCTCGGCTACGCAGACGACATAGGCATGAACTAGTTAGAGGTAAGCTACCATAGAACTTTGTTTCAGAAAGAACGCAAAAAACGACTGAACATTGATAGGCGAATGGTAAAGAGAAGCATGTCTGTCAGAGAATCCACAAAAGACCGTTATTGTTCCCTTCACAAAGTTGTAAAAGAAAGACGGGTACAACTGATGTCCAAAGCTTCCACGGAGTGGAAATCCTCTTCTCAAAAGAGGTTAAGTATTCAGGAGTCACTTTTTGACCAAAAAGATGAACTTGGGACTCAGCCACCTCAACTAAACTTGTTCAGAAGCTAAAATTTGTTCCTCGGAGATGTCTTTCAGACTTTGCGGAAAAAGCTGTTAATTTTAACCAAAGATGAACATGTGGTTGTATAAAATGGTAATAAGACCCATGATAACCTATGGGTTCAGTTGCCTGGGGGCAGGACTTCACAGACCGCAGCGCAATCAGACTAACTTCAAAGTGTGCAAAGGCTAGCATGCTGTGATGCATCATTTGAGTTATAAAGAACAACCCAACTGCCCTGGTGGTAAAGTTGCTAAACCTGCCGCCACTCCACATCTACATACAGGGCAAGTAAAGGCGGTACTGTAGCAGGCTCAAAGGAGGTCAAAGTCCAATTATAGAACAATCGGGCGGACTCCAAGATGGGAAATAGAGGAGGACCAAGAGGTCAGCTCATTGTTTGAGATGCCCTCAGACAGGATAACCCCCTCGTTTCATCTTCAATGAAGACTTCGCTGTCATACCAGATAGGGAGGACTGGGAAGTGCAGGCCCTCCAATCCAAAGCCAGTCATATCTGGTATACAGATGGCTCCAAGACCAACAAGGGTGTAGGAGCTGGCATCTATGGAGATAAGAATAGAGAAAAGGGTAATCTTAAGTCTCTGTCAGCACGCCACGCGGTTTTCTCCAAGCGGAAATCGCAGCAATAGTGCATTGCGCCGTGAGGATTGTTAAGAAAAGGGAGTAAAGGAAAAAATATCGTCATTTACTCAGATAGCCAAGCGGCCCTGAAGGCCATCAGTTCCCCAAAAGTTAATTCCAAACTAGTCGGGGACTGTATACAGGCCCTGGAAAGTAAGCTCTGGTAAAATAAACTACGGTAGTCTGGGTACCAGGCCACTGAGGAGCCATCCAGGCAACGAAGAGGCCGACGACCTAGCCAAAGAGGGATCAGCCGCGGAAAATGATAGCTCCGGAGCCATTCTGCGGTAGCCTCGGCAGGTCTCTTCAAAGCATCTATTAAGAATTGGGCAGACAGACAAGTTTCAAAGCTGGTGGGTGTCATCACGGACACCATTAAAAGTGTGGCAGTTCGCTAAGAACCCGCCTCTGCCACAAACATATTCGACCCACTGAAAGCTTCACAGCCGTGAACGTCGTAAGGATAACAGTAGAGTCAACTTAACAGAAGACATTGTAAACTCAACAAAGACCTGGAAAGAATAAACCTGGTGGAGGATAGCCTCAGTAGGTGCTGCAAAGAGTGTTGTAGAAGCAGCTCTTACATGTGTGGTGCCATTGGGCGGGCGACTATGCAGGCTTAGGTTTACCAGGCTTGGGGAGGGAGAAGCCAAAACAAGCCAAGTTATATATGGAGTGGTTCAGTGTCAAGACTCTGGAGTCTAGTTAAGAAGACGGGCTTGGACAAGGTAAACTAAAGAACGATAGGAGAAACCACAATAAATCTGGTAAGGTTGCAGTGGTGGAGGTCATTATTCGCCATCTCAGCTCAAATAATTCCAATCTAATCTAAAAAGCAGAGCGGTCAAAGTGATACTTTGGAATAGTATGTCAAGTACAGAATTGCTAAGTTTTTTGATTTTTTAGAAAATTGCTTTAAGTGGCGTAACAAGTATTTTACAAAATGTACTTGCATTTTCAAGGCAATGGAAAAAGTACTTGAAGTACCACCAGTAGTATACTTGAAGTAAATCCAAGTACTTGAAGTAAACCAAAGTACTTGAAGTAAAACAAAGTACTTTGAGTAAAACAAAGTACTTGAAGTAAAACAAAGTACTTGAAATTATTGAGTACATCAAAGTGAACCGATAGTGGAAGTACATTAAAGTACTTAAAGTAATTAAAAGTACTTCAAGTAAAACAAAGTATACTTGCGTAGCATTTTTGGTAAAACAATGAAATGAGAGTATTCCTCCAAACGGGGTTTTTCAACAACTCCTAAAAGGTTTAAGGACTGAGCGCTATGTCATTGGAAAGTAGGCTGGCCTGTAAAAACTATATAGCAGTGGAAAACAAGTAGGGTTGCTAAGTGTTCCGTTTTAAGCTGGGATCTTTATGCATCCGATGTCTGAAATAATGTAAAATTTCGCATGTAAATTTATGGCAACAGGTCTACAATGCCGTGACTCGGGTGAGCGCTTGGGCCTTAAACTACAGTAAAGGAAATATTGGTTTTCCCAAAATGGGTTTTTTCCTTGTGGCTGCCAACGAGTTGGCGTTGGCACCAAGTATCCATCCAATAGAGCCCGTCAAAAGCGAGAGTTTTCATATGGGTGCCTACAGCAGGTTTGGCACCCAAAACCTATTCTTGGGAAATATTTTAATTTCCCATCAACTTAAAATCAAGTCAGAACAACCTAACTTCCAATTTTGATGTCGTTTCCATTTTATTGAGTGGAAATTTGCGTTTTCAGTTGCTCATTAAAATACAGGGGTTTTTCGCTCAAATGAAGGTAATAATTGAACGATGTTCACAATACGGAAATAGTTGGGGAACTGTTCCATCAAAAAAATCATTATTAAATATAACAAATTGGGTATCAAAATAAGTGATTTTTACAATTAATATAATATTCTTGATGTTGGATCCAATTAAAATAAAGCGCCTGTAATGCAATACAATAGAAACAGCAGCTGTTGCGCTTTATTTCTTGTTTTAACTGTTTGTACGATTATTCAAGGTGTGTAAATTCAAGTGCCTTGATTTTTTTACTTCGCAATTTTCATTTACTTGAAGTACTTTCCTGACTTAAAAAGTACTTTTTTTTTTTACTTGAAGAGAGAGGCACTTTTTTTTTTACTTCAAGTACAATCGCTAATAAACTTCCAAGTACTTAAATAATAATTTCCAAGTAATTCAGATTGGTCAAAATCCAAGTAAAAATCCAAGTATCTTCATAAAATCTAATCAAGCGTAAGTACATTAAAGTGGTCTCCTAATAAATACTTGAAGTAAAATACTTGAAGTAGGAAAAAGTACTTTAATTCTGTGCAATTTTCAGTGTCTCAAAGTTTGACAGCTCTGTTAAAAAAGTAAACCAATTATCAATTATAACTAAAAGTAATTGAATATTTTAGCAATTACTCTAATTTAAATTACCACATACTTACTAAACAATCCATACATGCAAAACAAATAAAATATTTATGTCTCATTATGTAAACATACGCGACAGGTCACTCTATCCAAACTGCTTTCTCGGCATGTTTAACACTAAATGACTGTATCATAAAAACTTCTTTTTGACCCATCTCCAACATAAACAGTAAGATTTTTCCGACAAAAAAGTATATAAAATGGTGGCAATAATTATGTCGAAAATATCAAATCGGGCGGAAGTGGCGTTCGCTGACTTCAAAGCTGTCTGCCATGTTATAATAAGCCTCTTGCTGGCTGGCCAACATTATGGTAGTTTTTCCATAAAGAAAGGTAATTAAATTTTTTGTAGTAATTCAATTATTAATTGGAATAATTTGCTAAGTTGTTCAATTTCTTCCTAATTCACCACATTACTTTATAATTGAATGGTACTTGGGATTTTCAGGAAAATCAATTACCAATTACTGATAACATTTTCCTATTAATTGATAATTGAAATATAATTACCTTTTCCAAAAAGTAATGGATGTAAAGTAATCCAATTACTGAGAAGTAGCTCTGTTACTAACCTATTTTTTTTTATTTAACTTAAAACATGTTTTTCTCGATTTTCTTTGTATTTTGTCAATGGATTTCTGTTTGTGTGTGTCATGTTTTAGTGAATAATTATCAATCTATACATTTTTACCCTGCCCAGCACCCCAATTCCCTCCAAGTTTGTTGTCTGTTTGCTCAATTTTTAGAAATAGGACACATTTTGAATCACCCTGTACATACTTTAGTACATTTATTAACATCCAGTTAACTCATCTGGGACCTCAATCTTATCGGGATCTTCATCATCATCGCAATCTGCCTCCAGATAGCTCCTCTTCGTCCATGGCTTTTTTGACGCCTAGCGAAACACGCCAAAAAACAAGTGTTTTTTATTTTCAGATAAGAAATAAATTAAAAAATCTGTAAAAAATCAAAAGATGCAGGTGTTAATAAAAACTACAAAGGTAGGAAGTAAAGGCCCCGGTTTAATCTGTTTAGGTTATCTGTAAGATTTTTAATTCAGCTTTCAGGATATGCCAATTCAAAATTTTCTATACTAAATGCAAATGAATTTTCTTGTAGTGATATCTGCACTGTATTCTCGAAACCAATTTTGTATAAGTTTTGAGGTATGCATACTATTTGACATAGATTGTGTGGGTGATTATTTTACTTTTTTGTAACAGTTTATTTACATATATTCAAGATTATTTTCCCAGTTCAAAATAGAACTAATAAATATAAACTTTAGTTATAGAAGTTTGGAAATAATTGGTGGCTCTGTATAATAACCTATCATACTTCTCATATATTTAAATTCTGATTACTACAGCAAATTTTCCCACTCATAATAAAACTTTTGAATTACCTACCTATTAATTGATAAATTTTTTTAAGTGTTTTTTTTGTCAAGAAACCCTCTAAATCATCTTATATTAGTAAAGAACACGTTTCAAATAGTGGAACTAAACTTTAATCAGGCTAACAATACAAGAAATAATGTAAAAAGAAACTAAGATAAGATCTAAGACTAGCCTGAGAAAATCATGCTCAAGATTTTTATTACTTAAGACAAATATGAAAAATAAAACCAACGCCCTAATGGCAGCCCACGATCCATACTTAAGACCTAAGCCCTAAGAGAGTTAGCTATCTCATTTTCAGGAAAGCCCCAAACCCACAAAAATTGAACCTTGTTTTTTTGTATTTTTTGGTTATGAATTTTTAAACACAAGTCCCAAGCGAAAAAAATAAAAAAATGTGGAAAACTAAAAAATCAATGACTCTAGCTACTTAAGGGAATGGAAAAGCGGCTACCAAAGGAAAAATTAAAAGAAAATGGCAAAGAAAAACGCAAAAATAAACAGATTAAAGCAGGGGAAAGAACGATGATGACAAAAAAAATGACATTACCATTTTTTTCGGCCAACTATTTTTCATGCAAAATCGAAGTAAAGCGCTTAAATTTTAGCTAGATAATAGAGTCTACGTTGTCTACTTCACTTTAAAAGCAATTATTAACTTACAACTTTCTTAGAACGCGGCATTTTTTAACATTTAAAGAGAAACACAACGATGAACCTTTGCAAAACACGCCAAAACGCCATTCAATTACCCATGATCCTTTGCTACACCGATGTCAACTCTACATAATTAAATTTCTCAGTAATTACTTCATTGGTTTACAAATACCAATTTTTCAAATAATACCCTAATTAAAAAAAATAAAATTATAATTAGCATTCTACGATACAATTAACCAAACCTTTTAAAAAACAGATTGCTGTCGCTGTCAAATAAATAAAATAAATAGAAAACCTATGAAAACATGCTATTATCTTTTGGTTTAATTTCGACGTTTGGCAACAGGGCTAGCTGGTTGCCAACATTGATTACTGGGGACAAAAGAAGAAAAGACACCAAAAAGTTAGGGACTTTTTAATTAGTATGGTTCGCAGTCTCACCACCAGAGGGCTTATTAAAAATTTCTAGTTTTTTTGTTTTTGTAGCAGTGGCTACGTAGGTTGCGTCATAAGTGAACTACCGATCAATAGACGGTTTACCATTGCCATACTAAACCATAGACTACAGTTATAGGGTAAAAAAGTAAATTTAAACAGAACTTATATCGTTCAAAGCTTTTAGGAATGTGTTTGCATATAAAGAGTTTCTGAAATTAGATGAATTTTTAAATTTTAAACGAATTTTTTGAATATCAAGGATTCGTTATCTACAGACTTTGTATGTTGATGATTGAAGTGTCGTTTTTTGAATGGATTAAGATGATGTAAACAAAAAAATAATTTGTGATAAAAAATTTGTGATAAAAATAATCGGTAATGTACTTTGTGTTCTTTTTTAGGTGAACTAGAAGAGTTTCAAGTCCATATTTGGATCAATTGCAGACAATTTTTTTAAATATTGTGTTAGAATTGGCAAAGTAAACAGTTCTAACCTACAAATTTTTAAATCACAATGTGGCCCGAAATAGAGATTGCAAAAACCGAAAAAAGAAGAGAGATTGTCCTAAGTGGTCCCGAAATCAGTGAAAGGATTCAAAAAGACGGTTTGGATGGTTCAATTTACAGCCTGACAGACTTAAATTACCTCAGTTTGACTGATACATGTCTTGCTGAAATACCGTCAGAGATCTCAAAACTCGTAAATCTCCAGACATTAATTTTACACTCCAATAAACTAGAAACATTTAATGAAGCCGCGGTCAAACTATCAAAGCTCAAAACTTTGGATTTATCCAGAAATTCAATAAAAACACTGCCAGATTCTTTAGCTTCGTTATCCCAAATTGCTGTGTTGAATATATCAAACAATAAGTTGGAAAATTTCCCAGTTTTAAGTAATAACCCAAAGCTTATTGTGCTTGATTTGTCAAACAACAATCTGACAGTCTTTCCAAATGTATGTAGTGAAGCAATGACAAATTTAAGCGAGTTAAAGTTACATGGAAATCAGATTGAAGAAATCCCAAGTAACATTAATGTTTTGCCTGCTTTAAAGGTACTGGACATCAGTGAGAATAAGATTAAAAAATTGCCTGGGGAGCTAGCAGAGTGCCACAAATTAAAAGGTATGTGGTTTTAGGTATACTTTAGTTGTTTTTTAATATTTGCTTGATTATTTTTAGAATTGAGCTTAAAGTCAAACCCCATAAGCGATCGAAGACTTCTAAAGTTAATAGATCAATGCAGAACAAAACAAATCATTGACTATGTAAAGCAAAACTGCCCAAAAACTTCAAACGGGGAGAATGCAGCCCCTAAAAAGGGCAAGAAAGGTGGAAAGTCAAGACAGAAAAGTGGGGATTCTGAGAACAATGAATTAGATGAGGCATCTTATAAGTACAGCATTGTAGTAAAACAAGCCAATGACAACATTAAGGTTATTGTAAATAATTCTGTAAAACCTATAAGGGAACATATAGTTTGTTGTATCATTAACAATGTTGAATTTACAGAAAACAGTTTCAAAGACTTTATAAAGTTACAGAATAAGCTGCATGATGGTGTGTGTGAAAAAAGGAATGTTGCAACCATTGCTACCCATGACCTGAAAAAATTGGTAAAATTTTTCATAAATTTCTTTTAAAAAAAACTTATTTTTTATAGAATTAATTGCAAGGTTAATTGTTGGTTCTTAAATAAATAATCAGTTCCTTGGTTTTTAGGGTTCAACCGCTTTAACTTACACTACTTTTGCACCAAACGAATTCAAAATAAAACCACTAAATAGACTGACTGAAGTGACTGGCTCAGAACTTTTTTTAAAACTCCAAACTGAAGCAAACAACTTGAGAAAGGAGAAGAAAAGAAGTACTTATTCTGGCATACACAAGTACCTCTATCTGATCGAAGGAAAACCAGTTTTTCCATGTTTGGTGAATGAGAAAGGGGAGGTGCTTTCTTTTCCCCCTATTACTAATTCAGATATATCCAAGGTAGTTGTTACTTAAGGTTTAAATATTTATGGAGTATCCTAAGATAAAAAATATGTTTTTCTCGTTTTTCAACCATTAAATGACTTTTATCATTAATACCTTTGTTTGTTTAATAGTTATTAAAGCTACATTTTTATCATATCTTTCAGATTGAACTCACCACGACGCAAATGTTCATCGAAATAACAAGCTCAGTGTCCCAATTTGTCTGCAAAACAGTGCTATCGGATCTCTTAAAAGAGACTGTCAATCTTTTCGAAAAAGACTTGGAAGTCCAACAAGTCAAGATTTTGGACCAGGAGGAAAAACTGAAGGTGGTATTTCCTTCCAAAAGCGATTTAAAGTTCGACCAAAATGTACCTATAAGAGTTGTGAGGGATCAGTAACTATGTATTTTTGTGTATGCTATGTTTATACAGCATTTTTCAGAAAGTTACACCATACAGAAAAATGTTTTATTAAAAGATTTATTTTCCCCATCAGGTTTTGCTTTCTCCCTATCCAAACAAAACCTTATTAAAAGTTGCCATACAGACTTTTTTTTGCATCTGCGTATTATTTTCTTTATTCAAAGTTTTAAAAATAATCAAATAAGTTTGATACAAATACATAAGATTTCAATATGTTGGTAAAATTTTTTCTTGTCACAATATTTCTATCTGCGCAAGCATACTTTCAGTATTTAAAAATTGGTGCGAATATTTTCAAAGGGTAAAGAAATTTAAAAATTTTAAATGTATGTATTTTTTTTTACTTTCCAGAAAACGCTCATTGTATGGTGTGGTAAATACAAATGATAAAACATTTTTTAAGACAGTTTAAATATTTATGTCTGTTTAGAAGAAAAAAAAATTAATAAAAAAAACAAAATTAATAACTTTTTACCTTTTCGTCGTTAATTTTACCTCATATAAATACATATGGAAAATAATTCGCGCATATAGGTTAAAGGCATCTAGCGAGAACAATTACCAATGTACTTCACTTGTAATTAATCTAAAGTTGACAAGTAGTTTGGCTAAGTGGCTCAGAGCTTATTCATTTAAATGGCATGGACACCCAAAGTTTGACCATATTTACAAAAAAAAATGTAGCACAGTTTTGTCACAAGAGCTAGTTCTTCGATAAACCTTGGAAATGTTTTTCAAATTACGGCACGGAACATTTCCAGAAATATGAGACAACATCTCGCATTATGCGTGAATTATTTAAACCCTTATTAAAATAATAGTTCTCAGCATCGTTTGTTTATTATTGGAATTTTCTTTTTATTTATTTTTTAGAATTTACTTTTTTTTACCAAGCCACGATAATTTTTCCTATCATTTGGGCCTTTAATTCTCGGGCATCCAATAACGTTTTAATACGGTCGGAGTCCAAAACTATTTGTTTTTTTGTATTATCGGAGTAGGGCAGTCGATTATAATAGTTCATCGCGACGTTATATTGAAACGATTCCAAACTGGTTATTATTTCTATGGCTAAAAATTAACATTATTCCCTAATGGCACAATACTGTAAGTAAGTTATAATTACAATGCGTCTCTTGAACAAGTGAAGTTCAACTTATTGTTTATGTTGGTTTGACCATTTTAAAATGTACCCATAGTTTTTGGTGTTTTTCGAGGTAGAAATGTATGCGGCAAATCTAGCTGATTTTACGCCTCTAAGTTAACTTTATAGCAAAAAAGTTATCTGAGGCTGATTATAATTTATTATACTATCAGTATATTATAAGGCAAACAGTATCTACCTTTGAAACGAAAAAACATTATATTAAATTACTGTTCTAAGTTTATACTAAAGTATTTCCATGAACGGCACTGACAAATAAACACTATCTACCTTTATTATATTTTACCCTTCTTTAGCTTTATTAAAAACTAGTAAGTTTTATTTAATTTTATTTTTTTTTGTTTAAATGATTCAGTATAAGTGTAGTCATATTTTTTTGTCAGATTCTAATTCTTAAAAATTTGACAAAGAATAAAAAAATCAAAATATAATAAATGTAGACATTGATCATATACATAGTTTTTTATATGTATTTATTTTTTCTTTAACAATTATTTATTTATATACGACATTTACCCAGTATTGCCTAGCTTTGTTTTTCTTCTAGTTATAGGATTTTTTCATGTAAAAACAACGTTTGTAACTTTGTTATAGAATAAAGTTTATTTTAAATACGTGTTTTTTGTATTTATTTTTATCTTCGAGCAAATACCTCTAGAGGCAGCCTTGAGCTCGGCCGTCCGAAAGAGAAAGAACAGCAGTATTACCTTGCTTTCTCACTCCACGTGCCAGATTAGGGAAGGTTGTGCACCCAACTCTGCGTGCTGATTGGTGGGTGGGGTACATATCTCTCCACGTCGATCAGTTAGGTACGTCGGGCGAAAAGGAAAGGTTATACTGCCATTTTTCTTTCTCTCTCGCACGCTTGTTTGCACGGCGGCCTCTATCAGAAAGACGAAGGTTTTTATTATTACACAGTAAATGGATAAAATTTCCTTTGCTTACGATGTTTTAAGATATCTTTCTTTTCATCAGCGAAAACAGCAGTATCCTATATTTGTTGCATTTTTTTGATGAATAAATATCTTAGCCCTGTAACTAGCCTTAAATTTGTTCTATATTTTTGTTGTGACTTTATGTAACACTGATGGTAAAATTGAATCTGTGTACATGTGGCTTTTAATAGCAGTCAGGGCAATAAATGAAAAAGAAATGACAACACATGAACATATGTTTTTTTCAAAAAAGGTTCATTTTCTGTAAATATTCGGTGGCCATCGTTTTGTTATAAGTTATAACATTCCAGTAGCCGTAAAGGAAACCAACTTATTTTAAATAAAACAACTGTTACTTTAAAATATAAGAAGACTTTATTTATACTTAGTCAAAAATATCATCCATTCTTATATAACAATAGGTAATTTGTAACAGATCTATGACTTAGACATGGAATTTTTGGTCAATGTTTATATTACAAGTGATTATATTACTCTTATCTTTTGGCCCTTGTTAGTGTGTTATATACAAGACCAATGCCATAGTTTTGTCCGTATCTAAACAATGTTTTTTCCACTACAAATCTCGATAAACAAACAATATGAACCACAGTCATATAAATTCTCAAGTGGTGGGCTAAAAGACAGTTTAAGAAACTATAAATGTCTGAAACAAAGATAATGCATATCAGAGCAATGCGGACACATTACTGATAAAGTCGTGCTTATCCATACGGATTGCAGATAGACACTACTGCCCTAAGGAGACACGCCACACCAAGGACACGCTCACTCGAAAGGCAACCGCATCGCTGACTCGTTGGCCGAACCTTTCGTAGGTCTGACAGGGTCTGTGATGAGGCACTTAATTAAAAGATATTCTCATCAGCAGTTTACAAGACGATGGAATGACAGTAAACTGTAACTTTTCCAGGGAGTTACTGAACTATCCTGACATAGACACAGCTAAACATTACTTGGCAATGCCTAGGGCGAACCTTCGTCTAATCACGGACATCTTACTGGACATTTTTAACTGCGAAAGCACCTCTTTAGAATGGGTATAAACACACCTCTGTGTAGAGGTTGTGAACAGGAAGACGAGACGGTGAAACACAATCTTTTGTGACTGCCCTGCATTCTCGTCCAAGAGAAGATCCATGCTGGGCGAGTATTGGCTTTCATTAAGGTGGTCACCTACTTTAAATCAGTAGGAGGGGGGCGTACTGAGTGAGGAGTTCCCTTTAGAAGGTAGTACAACAGGCCTATTGAGGTCTAGGTGCAGTGATGTTTGTCACCCTCCTCACTTTCAGAATACAGAATACCAGAGCTATGATCAAAGGGCCTTCACAGGGAGATGACTGAACTGAGAACTGTCACAGGCAATTCAAGGTAAAGAATAGATCTGGTTTTATATGCGCCAGTTGGCTTCCATAACAGAGATAGAGAGACGCCTTTCAAGGAGTGTAGGCTCTACTGCTCGCCACAACCAACCGATGGGAAGAGCTTGTGGCCATGGTCGTCTTTTACCTACTGGGGGCCAGGGCATTTTAGGAGAATGATGGGGCTCCTGTTACTATGGTAATGGAAGACTATTTTATTAATGTAGGCAAAAAGAATAGAAACATGGGTTCGGTTTTAGGTGTAGGTTTCATCATCTGTAATATCGGTTATCCTTTGGTGATTTAGAGATAGATAGTAAGGCCCTGGGCACTTGCCCAAAGAGCCCAGTGGGAATGATGGGTCTGCTTGTGGCTCCTTTATATGTCTATGTTTTTAACCAACTGCAACAAGGTTCGCTTGTTCTACGCATGCGCTCCGAAAAGAATATAATATAGAAATTATATTAAGCAGATAATAGCACTAACAAGAGTAAAAAATTTGGCTTGATTAATAAAATGCATTACAAAAATAAATGCGAGCAAATCCAATTAAAATAAAAAAAAAACATTTAGATGGATAACGTGCTTTTAAAATGTAGCATCACAATTATATAACACAGAAAATCGAATTAAACAATTATACCTATTTTTCGGTAATCGTTTATATATGAGTATTATTAAAGTATACCAAATCATTCATTAATAGGTCCCATTAATGCATGATTTTTCTGTTAATAAACCATTATAGTATAGACAACTAAAAATACAAAAAAATATTAGGTCTATTTAAAATCTTGAACAACAACCACGAAAATATCTGTCAAACTGGTTGCCTAAAATCGAAATACATTCATCCCGAAAAAAAATCGCACAAGCTGAGATCATTGAGTGTTTATGGAGGCTCTTAATCTGGTTCTGTAAATTATAATGATATCAATAAATAAACGATCGCCAAAACATTGCAACCACAGCTAACTTCTCTTTGTGGTGTTTTCGTTAAGTTCAATGTTTAACTCGTAACTTTCTGCTCTCTTCTTTTTTTTTTCTTACGTTGGTTGATTTAAATTTAGTCTTACGTTGGTTGATTTAAATTTAGAGACAATCCACTTCTACAGAAAATGACCTAAATCAATAAAAACTATATATGACGATATCATTTGGACTTCCTCCGAGTTTATATTCTCAGCAGGCTTTAGAGACCTTTACCCATCTAACTGTTTTTTTTTTTTCCCATACTAAGCTTTAAATTTCTATAACAAAACCTTACAGCTAATGGTAAATAAATAAATGGGCTTCCTTAAAAATAAAATTTAAAAACTAGTCGGCTATGATGCACTCAGTCATTTGGATGTTTGTGATGCAATAAAACATTTACAACTCTTGCTTCCTGATTTGTAAATTTTGTATCCACTGTTATGTGCTGAATTCAAATATAAGCTTGGTTTATATTTCACCATTAAAATTACAGGGTAGTGACATGGTTAGGGTCATATTTAAAATGAGCGGAAAACAATGTAATGGTCCATTTTATAAATAGATTTAAACAGGGTTAGAAAAAATAATGTTTTAAAAAAAATACTAAAATCACCATTTTTTTTTATTTTTTATTTTTTTTTTGCATAGAAAATACCCAGAAATTAAAATGCAAAGGTCATGTTTAATCGATTTTGATATTCACTTAATAACATTGTATAAATGGAATATACATTTAATTTCTAGGTAGACAAGTGCAAAAAAAGGTATGCCATAACACTAAACGTTATCACTGGACTGACTTCCTATCATTTAAAATTTTCCCATACTTAGCTTTAAATTTTTTTTTGCACCCTGTATAATATTTAAAAACACGACTTACTCCCTACACTATTTCTAAATGTATATACCACATTTCAAACGATAAAAACAAACTTCAAAAATGCTAAAAAAAGAGGGTGTTAATATCACACCAAAGAATAAGAAGCAGTTTTGCTGGAAGAGTTTTCGGCTTCAGCCAGTGCCTTAAGTAACTCCACTCTGGCCTTGCTTCCTATCCATATCATTAGAGAGGCACCGCATATAAGCTAAAAAATGAACATATTTTTTAGTGATAGTTCTAATTAACTGCTAATACCATGCTTTTTTGATTTTGTGTTTTGAAATTGTTTCTTGCTTCCTGATATTTTTTTAAAAAATAAAGTATACATTTGTATCCACTGTTATGTGCTGAATTCAAATATAAGCTTGGTTTATACCTTTCACCATTAAAATTACAGGGTAGTGACATGGTTAGGGTCATATTTAAAATGACACATTAGTTTGGTGGTGAGGCGAGGATTTCAATGGAAAACAATGTAATGGTCCATTTTATAAATAGATTTAAACAGGGTTAGAAAAATAATGTTTAAAAAAAAATGGATCCAAGACTAAAATCACCATTTTTTTTTCCCTGGGGAAATTTTTTAATTTTTTTTGCATAGAAAATACACAGTGAAATTGTAGAGTTAAAATGCAAAGGTCAGTGTTTAATCGACTTCCTAAACTATTCACTTAATGACATTGATGACTAAATAATTGACATAGTTACATTGCATTGTTGTTACCATAGAAACGTTTGTGAACCTGATTGCTAATAAAAATTCCAAGGTGTAAAATGAGGATCAGGGTTTCTATATGAGGTGTTACAAACAATACCCACTATTCAAAAAGAGTTTTATATGAGTGCATAATAAGAAAGATATTTTGTGCTGCTGCTTCTTCAGCATCTCAGAAATCGACTAGGCTGCAGGAAAAAACTAGTAAATTACTTTCTCTGTGTACAAATACCATAATTGGTTAAATATAATAATTTTAATAGTTTTAGTTTTTGTTTTAAAGTTGTTTTTGTACCTTTTAGAAAAATGTTATTTATTTATTTGGTGATTTAAATCATTTGCTTTAAACCCTATCAACCCTGGACTTAAAAAAAAGTAAATTCCATATTCTATTTTAATTATTTGGGTGAATGTATCTCCCTTTGTGAACTTGTAATGGTGCTTTGCTATTTGTCAAATTACAGTGGCCCAGTTTTCAGAGGTGTGCAAAAAGTGTATTTTTATCTTGATTTTGCCTTTTTCCTCAGCATACTGAGTATTCTCTGTAGGGTTTAGTTCTGAATCACCCTGTATACCTACCTGAACAATTGCAAAAAAATATGTTGCAGGAGAAATATGGTTATTCTCTAGAACATCCTGCATGGACCTCAATGTAGATCCCACATATACTGCTACAAATTGTGCTGGAAATAACCCCAAAAGTGATGCTACATGATATATTTTGGCACTAACATTGCTTAACTAAAAAAAAATAATTTGTTATTAGCAAATTAGCATTTACAATAAATTATCTTCCATTCAAAATTTTATTCGATCATTACTGAGGAAAAAAAATATATTTTTTTGTAATCTAGAGAGCCTGAAACTTTGGTGTAAAGTTTATTATAAATGTACTCACAGCAAATATAGTATTTTGCAGTCCAAAAGGAATGGGAGTCAGTCTTGAACAAAAAACAATCTTAAAACACAGCGGCCCCGATATAACTTGCATTATAGCCACAGCCATATTATTCTGAGTATATTTGTATATACTAGGATGATGCCCAACCACCTTTAGTATATTGTGAGCAATAAGAAGTCCGACATTGGCCCCACACACCACTAAAAGAGTGATGATGAATAGTAACAACTATTAATATTGTATTTAAAGGAATCCTTTACAAACAATATGAAATTGTGATCTTACTATCTTACCTAACAATAGTCCTCGTGCAATGCCAAACAAATACCCAGAAGCCAGAACCAATACAATGTACCCCACACTAATGGGCAGTGAAACTATTACAAAAAGTACACATATCGTAGCTGCTACAACGAAATCATCTTGTTTCTCCAGCCACAACAAAACAAACTTAATGTAAGCCTTACATAATAGTAAAATACATCCTATCACAATAAGAGTGGATAATATTGCTAAAATTCGCCCTAGTGAGAGAAAATAAAGTGAAGAACGGATTTTGAAGCAGCGCGGCT